>VDFB02081160.1:0-18780 GCA_007258455.2 Sequoia sempervirens
AGGTTCTTGGTGAGACTTAGCAGTTGGGTGTGAATATTAGAAATAAATGGATTAAAAATTGAAAACACTCAAACGTAATAGTTTATGGCAGAAAACTTAGTTAGGGCCTAATTGCTACCTATTTCTTAGACACTTGCATTTTTTGAAGGGTTTGGAGGACTTTTAGAGCTTGGTTAAAAGCAATAAAATTATGAAAAAAGGCATGCACCATGAAGGTTTATGTGGTAAAAAAGGCTTTAATTTGGGCTTGGTGGTGAGGGCTCCACTCCTCGACCCTACCCTATATCATGATAGGGAGTGCACCAAGGTGCTTCCCCTCAAGTCTGTGAGGAATTTCCACCTCTAGGTCCCCTGCCTAGTTTGAAAAGAAAAAAATAAAAATCATTTTGGGCCATGTTGGATGGAAAATTAGTTATTTTTGTTCTTTTGGATTTTTCCCAATTAAATCCCAAGTAATTGAATCACTAATATACTTTTGTTTTGTCAAGTCAATCCCTAGCCTAAGTAATGCTTGTATGCCTATAGTAGCATTTGCAGACTTGTCTGAGATACAAGTGTAGGACTCCACATAGACCTAGTGATGTTGGGCTGAGCAATACAAGCTCCTCTCTAGCATAATTCATGACTCCTTATTGTGATTTTTGTTTTTGATGCCATGGATATCATAATCCAAGAGTTATGCACACCTAAAACACTAGAGAATATTTATATATTTAAAAATGATGTTTCCTTTGTTTCAAATCTACTTTTGTACTCATTGGATTGATGTATACTTGTGTATGTCAAATTAGCTTCTAATTGATAAGTTCATACTTCATTATGTCTTTAAAGTTTATTTATTGGAGGTTGCAACGTAAAAGTGTCAATTCTTAAAAAATCTTTATTTTCCATGGTTTTTCAATTTGTCGAGTCTTAGTGGTAAGTCCAACTTCGAGTCAAAATCAAACTGCAAAGTCTGAGCTAAGTCCAAGTCTTGTAATAATGCTTCTAGCATCTATGATAATATTGTCTATTTGCACTTAATTCTCTAGTAGAGTTTCCATCTAGAAACAAAAATTTGAATAAATTTTTGAATTGGTTTTTATTGCATTTAACAAACCTTAAAAAAAAAAGAAAATCTGAAAGTTTACTCTTGTAGAATATTAGAACCCCAGTTGACGGAGGAAAAGTGACTGCATTCTTAGAGTTGCTTTCATTCTTGATTATCTTATCGAATAGTAAACTTTTCAAAGGAGTTAATTTAAATATGTTTTCTCAGTGTATGTATCAGTTTTTGCTACTAATTTAATGATAGTTTACAATGCGCAATTTACTTTCAGCTTTCCATAGTCTGATTTTCTTGTGCCAATTTATTTTACCCTGTCTTATGCATCACATTGCCTGATCATGACCCTAGCAGGGCTTCTTGTTGTTTAGTAACTCAGCTTGTTTGGTTACATCTATGGACCTGGAAAGCTATTTTTAGGTCATCTTGTTGTCTCAAAGAGGAGCATTTTGTTCAGCATATTTAAAATCATAGCAAGAGATTAAAGGTGATTAAAATTTGCAATGGTTTTAAATAGCATATTTGTTTTGATTGTATAAGTTCTCATGTTTCGAATAAGTTTCAATGCTGGGAGGATACATGGTATATAAATCTATGTACTATTTTGATTTACAGGGAACTGTGGACAGTAGCGCAGTGTCAAGTCCTTGCAATCTGTAGCTATAATTTCAACACAAATTTAGTAAGCAACAGTTATAGATGGCATAATCAACAAGTCTTAGCTCCTAGTAACTTTTTTTCTAGCATTTTATAATGTTTGCAGCTACTCTGTAAGAACTGTTAATTCTAACAGAAAGTAAACAATAAGTACAGTTTATTTGTAATACAAGATGGTAGTATCTTTAGCATTAGGGAGATTGAAATACTAATGCTTGTCATACTTTTGTTAAAACTTAAGAAGTCTGTAGGTGCTATGACCTGTGATAACTTAAAAAAAAAATCCATGCTTGGATATAATGGAGCAATTCATTATATTGGAGGGATATTGTCATCAAAAGGTCCAATATTTTTAATTTCACAACCATCTCTGTGCAAGGCATATAAAAGATGGCACTGTTCCTGAAAGTTTCTTGTTGTGTGTCATCTATAATGTTGTTTTTTTAACCTTTTTAATAAAAACATGCTTCTATATGATGTGAACTGAGCATGTGTGGAAATAGACTGTCAAGTGTCAACTAAGAAAATATGCAATAATGTTGGTAAGCACTGTTATTTGGCAGGTAATCTCGTGTTACTGCTTTGTTTGTTCAAGTTTGTTAAGCCATCAAATGAGAGTACCGATTGGAATACTCATATTGTCCTCTTGGACTTCAATTTAGGACCACCTTTAAATTTGCTTCATTTTGCATCAAACTTTGCTTCATTTTTGTTGTAGTTTGTTGTTTGGAGTGCCTAATGGAGAATTTGACTATAACCAATACATACAACACCTTTAACAAAATAAAGAGTTCTTGGAACAAAAAGAGAAGAGTAGTTGATGAATGGACACAGGCAGTTGTTTTATCTAGGTGGTTATGAAGACGGGGAGAATGGAGGCAACAAATCAAATTTAATGAGGAGATGAATCATTTTTATCATCTTTTGGATGATGGATCACAGAATGTAATCTGAAATGTCGATGCAAAAAATCTATATACAGTTTTCTACCATAAACTTTATATTCATTACATAGACTCTGGAAATATCATATCTTTAATCAGTCAATAGTTTTCAATCTTTTAAAGAAGATGATCATCTAGTGAAGATTGAATGAGAATACCTTGAGCACATTTCCCCTCTTTTGATGATTATTGAAATTGTGGGTTTCACTTATCGTCATGGAATTACTTTTTTCAAGTTATATATTTCTATAGATTTTTAAGCTAGCTGCCACTGGAATTAAATACTCAGACTAGAGCTCCCAACAGAGTTATCGGATATTTCCCTTACCCTATTTGGATACATGTATCTACCTATCAGATACTGGATACAATACTCTTGAATATATAATGAGTAATGTATATATATATATATATATATATTATACTAGATACTCTGCTTCCTAGGTTTGGATACATGTTATCTGCCAATTGGACACCAGATAGGATACAATACTCTTGGATATGAGATTAATATTGAATCCATTGTATCTATATTTAGGCCACATTCAATACATCTGGATATGGCATGACACTACTTGGTGCCATATCTAGTTTAGGGTTCACGAAAAAATGTTCAAGATTAGCAAAAAAAATTTAACATAATTTTCTTTTCACAAATGTTTTGGCTATGGCACCACACTGTCTAGTGTCATATTCAATATAGGGTTCATGAAAGAACATTCAAAATTTGCAAAAAAAATCTACATAAAAAAATTTTCCACTCTGAGTTGTGAGTGTGCTGTAGAAACCCTAAGTTTCCCCTATTCCTGAATCCAAAAGTTTCTGATGTTTTTCTGAAGTTTTAAGATTTTCGACCGTTTTTGGGTTTTTGTGCATAAATGCAATATGGCGATTTTGCTTGAAAATAATAATAAATTCAAATAAAAATCTTCTAATTTTGAAACTACTGAATGGACGGCAAATACTGAAGCTTATTCATTATAGAGTCTTTTGGAGACGATTACAAAAATACCCAGATACATGCAAGATGAAAAAGCAATGATTTTATTAAAAACCTGATTTCTGTAGCAGCATTAAATGAGGCTGAGAATGGTACGGCTGCAGCAAAATAAGACTTCTCCTCAGGTCTGATGATGCCAAATGATGCCTGGACTATGGGCGCCTGGATTGGTGAAGACAAAAGTAAGTTATGCAAGGCGATTTGCTCCCTCATGAAAATACACCCCTTTCCTTGATGGTACGCCCTGTACAGTACAGATTGTACGGCTGACAGCAGTTAAGGAATGTACGGCCTTTGACTGGAGACTCCAGTGATCTCTAGTAGTCGCCTTGTAAAGGATGGATCTCTGCTGAAAGACTGTCACTGTGTAACCTCTGAAGATGAATGTGTTTTTTACTGTGAAGCTTGCAACTTTGGTGAAGGTACGGCCCTGCTGTACAAAGTACGGCTGCAAGCAGCAATCAATGATTTGTACGGCTTCTTCAAAACCCTCCAGAATGTCAATGAAAATAGACGCCTCAAGTAAAGACTCCTCTGTAATGATGTTCCACTGAAACCCTGATGTTTGTATCAACTGTGATGCTCCGTAATTCCTCCTGGATGAAGAAATTTCTCAACTGGCAATAAATCAGATGTTATTTCACATCCTCTGAATCGCTCTCACTGGAGATGGCTCGTTCTCCAATGCGTTCGAGACTGAAACCCTAAAGCTTCTGTGCTCTGGCAAAGACTGATCAATTTTCAATTCATAAAATGTCATAATGCTCAACTCTCAAGGCAAAACCCTTTAATCTTCTCAAAAAGGGCGAATTCCTTAATAATAGGGAATTTTAATATATTTGACAATTTAATTCTTTTTATTTTCAATAGTTCTCTGTCAAATATTTTATTATAATTTAATAGTCAAATTGGCCCCTTTTAATGTTGGGCGCACCCCTCAAGGCAATCACTTAAGTTATAATTATAAATTATAACTATAATATAATCATTAATTAATTAATATTTGATAGTATAATTAAATATTAGCCAGCTTTACTCCGATACTTATCCGTTTCTGTTAGTACGTCTTTGTGAACTGCGAGAAATGGTCACAGATCTTTGCCCGAAACTCATCTTGCTAAAAGCCATGATGGTCCCTGCCCTTGCCAGGCTGCTAAAAATAACTCTTAAGTCTCGATCGACTGACGAAAATGATGACGGAACTGCTGTCGGCGCGAGCCAGCTCGAAGCGACCCTCTAACCATAAGCCATTCTCCCGAGGGTCTCATGATAAGCCAATCTCGATCAACATTAACGCAAAAATGGGGACATGATCAAAACACTCCTAAAGTATGACTGAAAAAAAGCAATCTCCCTTACAAACAAGCTTCGAATCTCGGAAGGCCCAAAAGGAAAACTGTGGAACGTCCCACACATCACGAACTGTCTCCTGGAGCATCATCAAAAACTCAACTGCGCAATCAATACCTGGATCCCAAACCCAGCATAAAAGTCTGTCGTGACGGTCCTCCTCGGGCTGCCACTGCGCTCTACTGCCTCCAACTTCACCATCTTGAGAGCAGGTAAGTAACCCATTGGGACCCATCCCATGCTCGGTGCCAAAGCTGTCGCCACCGGGATCCCAATACAATCTGAATCCACATCCATCCGTCATGCAGAGATAAAAACTTCTAGAAGCATCTACTGTCCTGAATCTCTCCCTGTCTTCTGATAAATACTCATGGATGTGATAACTGTCCAGACCATCATGCCGACTAACACCATAGTCGCCCTGAAACCATGTACTCATATGAAAAATCTGCGACATAGAAGTATCAAGCCCTAACGAATACATATCAGCATGATGGATAACAGACTGCTGCCCCTGCAAGTAATACCCCACAAACTGCCGAGTCAAATACCTGCATCCGCTAATCCCATCTTGTGAAGATGGTAGCTCTGCACACAGTAATGAACTACTCCCCTCGACTGTACCGAGAGAATCACCCTGTGCACAAGAATCGTGCATCGAATATGAATCATGTACGGGTGGATCAAAGGAAAAACTGTAAGCACTCCTCACCGTGTACACCTCATTGAACTCCTCTGTGAGTTTGGTTTGGAATTGCGATGCACTGGAACAATCCCAAACACTACAATCATCACTCAACTCAGAACTAACGTCAAGAGTACGATCAGCGTCCAACTCGAAGAGTGGGTTGTCATAGATCGAACCACCATCAAATTCAAACAATGGATTATTCACAAACTGCACAATCACTCCATCCTGATCGGAATCATCCATCTCTGAATCGCTGGAATAATAAACTGAGTTGTACTCCTGACTTGGCTCAACCAGCTGCCGATCATAGTCAACTGTATCAAATGAAAAGATCGATTTGCTTCCAGGAGAGGGAAACAAATCAACACAAGTACCAATCTCCCAACTGGATGAGTCTTTGAATATCTGCTGTGAAGATGGACAAGTATCGAGGGTTGTCACACAACTCTCGAGTGTATCATCAACCATGTCACAGGAACTATCAATGATCTGCCCTGCATCACCTATCACGGGACTAGTCTCATGAGAACCGGGTGCAATGCGTAGCTCACTGCAACTCTCATCTAGTGCACTCATCCTATCTGTATCAACTGCTCCTGTGTCCGTGCTGGATGTAACCACATCCTCAACATCTCCCTCTCGGCTATGAACCATGGGTATATACTCCTCACCAACCACTGCCATGCAAGACGGAACGATATCCAAAGGTGGTGAAGATTGTGCCAAACTCAACGCCACGGTAAGCCTCTCAATCTGTAACTGTGACTCACGAAGAGCCAACTGGGTGCTCTGCAATGAATCCATAGTCACCTCATGCTCATGAGTGAGCTCATCGATCCGCTCCTCTTTTCCCTTCCATGCATCATAACAAATGCAATCCCACTCGAGAAGGAAATCCCTGTCTGCTAGTAGTTTTAGATAGTTTTGTTTCATTGTTCCAATCGCCTCTCGGAGTGCATGTATCACTGCAAGGGAAAAACCACTCTCACTGTGCTCATCGGTCGAAGGCGGACTCCAACCATAGGTAGTCAACATCTGACGAGCAACGTCAAAATGCTCAAGGGCGGTAGCAATCATAGTATCATCCACATGTAGTTGCCCAACCAAATGATGAGGACTCTGTAGCTTACGACCCCCATACGAGATTTCCGGTTCACCATATGCACTATGATATGACGCTGATCCGTCATCGCTCACCTCATGATAAGCAGCATCATGTGTGCTTTCATCAACGCACACCTCAATACTTAAGGTACTGCTGCTCGGTACCTCAAAGGATGGCTCAACTGGTATGGTAGAAGTGGCTGGTATGACAGTATCTTCACACGCTTCTACTCCACAAGTAACTGCATGCTCATCCAACGCATGATCCCGGGATTCCATATCATCATATGAATCCTCTAGCTGATTTTCAAAGGTCTGATCCAAAAAATCAGACTCACCATGATATAAATTCTCAACACCTATTGCATCTGTAATACCCAACTCTTGAGTCTCTTCACATGACAACTCAATAGGGTTATTTTGCAACTCTGAAACCTCTATTGTGTCATGCTCACGCGAAGTTTCGCCAACGCTGTCATAAAAATCAGAAGTAGCCTTTAGGGCAGAAATTTCTCGGGTCTTCTCATGCAAGGACGATGTAGGTAAGCCATTACCCGAAGCTGTGCTAGTGTACTCATGGATCAAATCAGCACTTCGATCGAATTCATCACACAAATTTCTGCCTTTTTCATAGGAAACTGAAGATATCAAATCATTCTGATGAAAAGTGGTATTATCCTTAGATGTAGATTCTCGGTCCTTTCCAGGTGTAATCAATTCGCGAGCTATAGTAAGATATTTCTGTTTTGCGAACTCCGGCTTATGGCAAAGACTCGGGTGCACATCCACGTAACTCACGAAAGAAAGTTTTTCTTTAATCTTCTGAGGTAGATTGCTATACTCCCGAAACATGCCAATCACTTCTCCTTCTGTGCTCTGCGGTGTCCTGTCAATGGTAATCCTCCCACTAATCTCAGGTGATTCTAACTGCCACTCGTTGTTCGCTGCCCTAAGTGTGCCGGCGAACAAACCCTCATACCGTTCACCTGGTAGATCCTCAACGGGCCCCTGTCTCGTGAAGGTGGGCCTCGTAGGCCTATCCGCTGTCCGTGACACTGACCTAGGAGCTCTCCGCGAACCTGTAACACTTCTGTCATCGTCACGAGGTGGTGACGATCTCCTCGGAGTATCCAGTCTCTGAAGTGCAACTGCCACCTGCTGTAATACACCATTTGACCGCCGTTGACCTGCACTAAGTTCTCTGAGTGCATGCAAGACCTCCGCACGGTTCTGACCTCTGTTATTGTAAGGAGTCTCTGTTCTAAGATCAACTATTCTATCAGCACTGTAATACTGTCGATTGTCGACCATGTTTAGGCTGCGGATGAGAACCCGATTGCTTTGTCAGCAAAAGCTTCGCACCGAATAATAAATACTGACGAACAACAAACCGTTCAATTTGCGAGCGGCTAAACCCTCGGGGTGGCGAGGTTGGCTCACGATACCAACATGACCCTAAGTTTCCCCTATTCCACGAATCAGTTTTACGATGTTTTAAGTTTAAGTTTTTCGACCGTTTTTGGGTTTTTGTGCATAAGTGCAATATGGCGATTTTGCTTGAGAATAATAATAAATTCAAATAAAAATCTTCTAATTTTGAAACTACTGAATGGACGGCAAATACTGAAGCTTATTCATTATAGAGTCTTTTGGAGACGATTACAAAAATACCCAGATACATGCAAGATGAAATAAAACATGATTTTATTAAAAACCTGATTTCTGTAGCAGCATTAAATGAGGCTGAGAATGGTACGGCTGCAGCAAAAATAAGACTTCTCCTCAGGTCTGATGATGCCAAATGATGCCTGGACTATGGGCGCCTGGATTGGTGAAGCCAGAAGTAAGTTATGCAAGGTGATTTGCTCCCTCATGAAAATACACCCCTTCCTTGATGGTACGGCCTGTACAGTACAGATTGTACGGCTGACAGCAGTTAAGAAATGTACGGCCTTTGACTGGAGTCTTCAGTGATCTCAGATGGTCGCCTTGTAAAGGATGGATCTCTGCTGAAAGACTGTCACTGTGTAACCTCTGAAGATGAATGTGTTTTTACTGTGAAGCTTGCAACTTTGGTGAAGGTACGGCCCTGCTGTACCAAGTACGGCTGCAAGCAGCAATCAATGATTTTTACGGCTTCTTCAAAACCCTCCAGAATGCCAATAAAAATAGGCGCCTCAGTAATGACTCTCTTGTGATGTTCCACTGAGCCGATGTTTGTATCAAGCAGCGATGCTCCAGTAATTCCTCTAGATGGGCACCTCAACAGCGGCAATACGTCCCGGATGTTATTTCCATCCTGCGAATAAACTCTCGCGGAATGGCTCGTTCTCCAATCGAATATCGAACTCAAACCCTAAGGTCTTCGTCCTCTGGCAAAGACGGGCAAATTTCCAATTCATAAACTGTAATAATTGCTCAACTTTCAAGGCAAAACCTTCAATCTTCCCAAAAAGCTGAATTCATATTAGGGTTTTAATATGTGTTCCTTTTTTAATCTTCTAAATAGTTGAAACAAATATTTAATATTTAATTAGTGATCATTGGCCCTTGCAATGTTGGCGCTTTTACCCTCAGAGCAATCACTTGATTATATTATAAATTATAACTTTATAATATAATCATTAGTTAATTAATATTTAATCAATGTAATTAAATAATATTTCTCCGTGCTTATCTATTTCATTCAAATGCGATCTTTGACGAACAAAATGGAATTCCGGTCTTTTGAAATATACTTGCTAAAATAAGCATTGGTCCCCACTAGCATGAAACTGCTAAAATAACAACCATAAAAGTCTCGATCGATACAAAAGCGGCCAGTGACAGAACTACCAATAAAGAAAGCCGCCCGAGGCAAGCTCGAAGCGACCTCTAACTGCTACGTCGACCTCGGTCTCTTGTTAAACCAATCTCCGATCAACGTGCTTGCGCAAAAATGGGGACATAGCCAATGAGTGTGTGTCGTGCACACATGTTCCATGTGAACACCACATCAATATGTAGACACAAACCTTTATAATTTATGGAGAATCTTGATTTAAACCACACCTGCATGGACTGTTGATTTTCTTTTGAATCTGTATGTAGTGAATCATTTTTGTATGTTTTATCTCATTCAAAATAATTCTATTGTTATATAACGTCTTGAGAAGTTCCTAGATAGGAAACAACGATGCTATAAGGACGCACTGCAGGTACTTTTTCTCAACAATTTGTTCATTTTCCACAAAATTCGATTCTAGTGTGTAGTTTAATATTTACTATTTTGATTTTTTCTTCTTTAGCAAAATTAGAATTTAGTTTGTAGGTTGTGCTTGCTATGCAAATTTGTAAGATGAGTTTTTTGTATTCGGCTGCACGATACTTTCCTTTTTCAATAAAATTTTATGCAATGGAGTTCAGAAATTCATCATTTAAAGTTAGTGTCTCAAACTATCATATTTACTATTTTGTTTTTTTCTTTTTTAGCAAAATTTGAATCCAGTTTGTAGGTTGTGCTTGTTGTTGTGCACATTTGAAAGATGAATTTTTTGTATTCATCTCCATGGTATTTTCCTTTTTCAATAAAATTTTATGAAATAGAGTTCATAAATTCATCATTATATTAATACAACTCTCACTATCTTAGTACATTTTAATTATTTTTGTTTTGCTTTGCTTACATGGCAGGGAAGCAATAGCAACATATAGGGCAGAAGCTTTAGAATTGCAAAAACGATTAAGGCGTTTGCAGAATCAGTTTGATTTGCTCAGTGGTCAAGCTTCAGCTTTGATTCCTTTTGGCCTTTCACTGTATGTTTCTTGTAATAACTCATAGGGAGTAATGAATTTCTAGTTTATGTGATATGATGTTCTATGATATATTATAAGTCATCTCCCTTATTTTAATAATTTGGTCCCATCTTTGATAATTATATTTAATGAGATTGGTGCAGCAAGACAAATATATTGACGTTTGGAACCTTTTCCATTTCCGAAATCTATGGACAATATAAATTTGTTCTCAATAATAACAATTATTTCATTGTTCTTGCTGCTCCAGTAACTCTTTTCTTTGAAGGTGTTAAGTTTACACCTACTTACATGCAGTCTATGGTGAGTTTTTGTTTTATTAAACTTGTGTAATATATTATCTTGGATATCACATGTCAAACCTAATCTAGTTGGTAATGTTGTAGTGGCTATTTGATTGTATTTTTCAACACGACGGGGTTTAGATGTAAAGGTGATAGATTTAGAGCTTTGCTGGTAGGGGTGTGCTTCTGATCTTTGTTTCCTATTTCTTTGATTATTCATTGAATTCATCCAATCACGGATTGAGTAATTTTATGACTACTTGATGTTGGCGTGAACTAATTGTAAAAATCATTATAGCGTAAACTACTTTTGGTGCTTATAGTATTTTAAGTTGCCAATGAACGTGACTATTGAAAAATGCTCTACTTCATATATATTTATAATAGATATCCTACATGATACTTCAAAAGGTATCTCCAGTTACACATTCTATGGGTAACTGTGTTAAGCGAGTGGTTATCATAGTGACCTCAATTCTTTTCTTCAGGACACCCATTTCTCCAATAAATACACTTGGTAAGTTTTTCTAACAACATTTATCTTTAAAGTTTAACACTAAGAAGTTCATTGGAGATGTTGGAACTATATATATCAGTGCGATTCCATTTTGAAAGCTTAATCTTATAAGAAACTGCAGGAACTAGTATTGCTCTGGCAGGAGTCTTTGCATATTCAAGGATAAAGCAACTGAAACCAAAGCCTAAACTAAAGGTAGAATAAGGTTTGTTGAAACTAGTAGTGAGCTTGGTTTTTGACGTGATAGGTTGATAGTGACAGTTTCCATGAGTTTTGTACACTGTCTCTGGAATTCAAATTGATATTGCTTTTGAAATCAATGAATAATTTCTGGCGTTCACATTTTTGCAAATAATTGCACTCATTTCACTCTTTCTTGTAGAATCTTCCTGATATTTTGTTTCTGTAGAGGATTCATTATTTTGTCAAATTTTAGAGTCATGTTGTCACAATTATGAATAAGATTAAGAGTTTTTTAATGAGTCATGACTACATTATTTTTTTTCATCCTTGTAGCGAGTACCTTGAGAATGGGTAAGGGTGAGCATGTAATTATTTGGTTTTTAAGCTATAAGTATTGGTGGTTGTGAAAGCTAAAAATAAATTATATATAATATGTAAAACTTGGACACTCAACAAGACTGACTATCAGTTGTGCAAACAATACAAATTAAACAAAATATCACTGCACAAATGGGAACTAAAAATTAGATTTGCACCAAGTTTAGTAGAGTTTTGTATACAATTTATTTGTATGAAATGATGTCATAAGTTCCAAATCCTATTGTAGTAAACACAATTTTTGAAATGTCTAGTTGGTCAAATGCATCTACAATGAATTTTTAGACTTGTATGTTGTTTTTATGTATTTTGTTTTTCTTGTCTATTGCTTTTGGTTTTCTCTAGGATGTTTACCAAATACACTTCTCAAGTTTTCTTTTATCAGTGGGCAAGTTTTCAACTCAATGTTATTGTACATTTGTACTTGTCGGTGCTATTCATGTTTCTCTCCTCATTGCACAAGGAGGATACAAAAAGTGTTTGGGAAAAACATCTGTATTTTTATTGATAATGCAGTGATTAAGCTCCATACCAAGAGGAAATTCTAGACCGAAACTATAAAATATTTATTCATATCCTAGGCTTGGTTTCTACTTAGCAGATGCAACTTCAAATTCTCATGGTTGGCTAGAAATTAAAAAAAATTAAAATACTTTACAGAGATGATGAATGGTGATTTAAATAGTTTGTTATCCATTAAACAACTACGTTTTTAATAATGTAGGTTGAATCTTTGCAGGTTGATGCTGTTGCCGATCTCAGTCACACACAAAAAATTAGAAGAATGATAAAGGCTCATTCCCTCATTATCAAGTATATGCATTTTCTTGTTAATGTGAAAGATAAGATTATATATTCAATTGTTGTATTGTCTTTTTTTCTAGATACTCACTTGTGATGCTGCAATGCACAATTTATCGTTGTTTCTTTAAAGGAAGACATGTTTAACAATACCAATGCTATATTCCGAATAAAGTTTGTGGATGGAGTATCTACCGTAACAAGAACAATGCCAACAAAACAAAAGAAGAAAGCTTCATAAATCAATCCTGAGAGGTATGTTACATGGAGTCAAATTGAAAGGAATGGGAGATGCAAATGTAAATATTTTAAAGGTCACAAGTAACATACCCCTTGGTTGCAGTCAAGAAGGACAAGTGCTAGAATGATGGGGTAGATTAGATGCCCTGTGGCAACAGTTAGGCTGGTTGAGAATCAATTACTGACAGTTCACTTTTTGGCAAAGCATTGTAAACTTGGAGAAGTTTCTTTCTTGTCATTTTTGTGCATTATAACTCTAATTTTTAGTCTTGTGACTGAAAATAAACATTGTAATACTCTATTTCTAAGCGTTTTTCAAGCAAGATAGATATTTCAAACTTTTGCAAGTTGTAAGAACACCTTTCTTTTAATAAAGTTCAGCGATTTTTCCTTCTCAATGGTTGTCTTATTATGTACAATTGATGATTGATGTGTATTTATGTGTTTTATGTTTAAATCCTCAAATATCAGTCACTTAAAATGACTAAATATACTACTAATTGACATAAATTAATAATTAAATTGACTAAATATACTACCAATTGATAGAAAACAGTGAATAAATATACTACCAATTGACAAAAATAAATGAATAAATATAACTAAATATCTGACTAAATCAATGACTAAAAATATACTACCAAATTGATCAATCAAAACAACCAATAAATGACTAAAAATGGTTTAGTCATAAATTTGGTCGTTTTATAAATGATTGGCAATAAACTACTAATGGTCACATGACCAAGCTCAGTGAATAAATATGACTAAATTAACAACTAAATATACTACCAAATTGATCAATCAAAACAACCAAATAAATGACTAAAATTGGTTAGTCATAAATTTGGTCATGTTATAAATGACCAAAAATAAACTACTAATGGTCATGTGACCAAGCTTAGTCATTTATATGCAATTTCTAGTAGTTTTTTTAGTCATTTATTTATGTTTTTCTACTAGTGAAATATAACTCATTCTTTGAACAAGTGTATTAACAATGAATAAACATTCAAGGAAAGATAAGAAGATGAATAGAAGTAATATTTGATTCCTTTATATTCATAATCTATGCAAAGTATACAATGGAGAACGTTGGCCTTGAATTCCCTTTTATAGAAACAAGGGAGCAAAACAAGCTTCGGCCCAAATGTACACATGTCATATTTTCATTTGACATTCACATTTACACTCAAAAGGCAATTATATTTGCCAAACTCAAGGGAGATGCTCATATGAGATAAAACCCATTTCTTATTTGTTGATGAAGATTTCTCCTGTTGGTGTAGGAGCACCTACACCTCACCCTTAATTTGTGATCATTTGAAAGAAAATAGGGTAGTCAATTGGTAAGAGTTAGTGTTTTGAGGTACTTTGTCTCTAATAAGGTCTAAACAAGACCAATAGTCATGTTCTTAGGTGAGTTTTTAGGTTTTGTGGACATAATGTGTAAAGTTGCCATCTTGCATCAAAGTTGTAAGCCATTGAGGGAAAATTTCTTGGATTTGTATGTGAATATGCAAGGTTGGAGCTTTGATAATGTAATAAGGCTTTTCAAAGCCACTTAAGTGATTTCTAGGGGTCATAAGAGTTTAGGGAGAAAGAGTTGTTTAAAAAGAGTCATGAAGGGTGTCAAAAAAAAATGCAAACTTGTTAATATTGTAATGTTGTTTTTAGTGGCTCTAGGTGGGTTATAGGTTCAAAAAGGTGGTTATAGCCATTGCATATGGTTGATCAATGTGGTTTTCCAATTAAAATAATTTTTTCAAGGCTCGTGCAAGGGGTTGGTGGCAATGTATTGAAGAATCAATAGAAAAAAAAATGTTTTCTCTGCAAAATTCTTGTTTTTCCAGATTTTATCACCTTTTTCCAGACTGGTACGGGCTCTTGATGGTCTGAAATTCACTTCACTCAATTCTTGCAGGAGTTTTCTCCCTTTTTAATTCATTTTGAAGGTTTAATATTCTTATTTGTAAGAGTTCTTTCTGTTTTTCTTCAAACTGCCTATGCAAGCAAGTTTAAGGGTTTGAGTGTCTCCAAGATGAAAATCTCCATCCACCCACTGTAATTCTTCTGTGACTCAGTGGATGGACCCTATTAGGTGTCTTTTATGTGTTTACAAGGTCTAGTGTGTAGGGATTGAGTTTTGGAGGGTGTGTGGTGGAGTTTGAGGGGAATGTTTGTCTAGTTTCCATGGAAATTTGAAGGACCAAACCTATAAGAGGCAAGAGCAACGTTTCCAAAAGGAATGTGAGAGTTTTTGAAGCTTGAAGGGGTCTAACTTAAGATTTTTGAGAAATTGGTTTGGATTGAAAGGGTCAATAATAAGTATTTTCATTAAAGGTGCTCTAAAACCCTAGGTTTCTAGGTTACAAGAAGGGTTTTTGTGTAGGGAATCAAAATAAGCCCTTGGGGTCCTAATAACTGGAGAATCCTTTGTTTGGAAGTATAAATGAAGACTTTTTCAGGTTGTATTGGTTTGGGAATGAAATCTTAGAGGGGTTCCTTTGAAGAAAAGGGCTAATAGGGGCTTCAAAACAGTGAGGAAAGCCATTTTGGAGGAATTGTTCTAAAGGAGTCTTGTGCACTCTTTTGATATGTTATGTGTCTCAAAAATGGGTATCTGAATTACCCTTGATTTGGTTAAGTTATGTGGAAAGTTTCTAAGTTAAGGTCTAAAAACTGGGTTCCCAGTACTACTAGAGTTAAAGGGTGCAATTTGGGAATTTGTGTTTTTAATGGTTGTTGAACTTGGAGGATTAGTTGAATTTCTTTATATGGTCATCCTAATCTTGTTAGATGCCTCCTGAAAGAAAATCCTCAATTAGATTAAGATTGGGTCTCCTGGGGTCTGCATCATAGTGGTATCAGAGCACAGTTGTAGATCTTGTGTTGGTGTTTGATTTGGTTTTGTGGGTAGGTGAAAAGAGGATTGTGAGAATGCCTCCTAAAGGGAACCCTGTTGCAAGGAAGATTGATACCCATGACAAAGATATAGAAGCTTTAAAGTGGGATATGGCCATGATCAAGTCTAAAGGTAGAAGTCTTTTGAATGAAAGTGATTCTGAAGAAGAGAAGACCTCTAGTGAAGAAGAGGAGTTGGATCCAGAAGATGCAAGGACAACAAAACTCTTGAAGGCTGTAAAGAAGGAAGGACATGGAAAGATAGATGTGCCTATGTATGGAGGACAACTTGACAGTGAGGAGCTCTTGGATTGGATAAAGGATCTAGAGAGTTACTGTGATAGTGAAGATGTTGTTGAATCACACAAGGTGAAGAAGGCCAAGACAAGAATCAAGGGACATGCCTTGGTATGGTGGAATTTTATGCAGGAAGAAAGGGAAAATCAAGGAAAAAGCAAGATCACATCTTGGGAAAGGATGAAGGAGAAGATTAAAGGTAAATTTCTTCCTAAAGACTATAATGTTCAGTTACTTAAGAGGCTTCAAAATCTAAGAAAAAAAGATTTAGATGTGCAAACCTATACTGAAGAATTTTATAGGTTAAGCATAAGAGCCAAGCATGATGAGGATGAAGAAGAACAAGTGGATGGGTACATCAATGGGCTGAGGTATAACATTCATGATGAAGTTAGTGTGTTGACACCAAAAATAGTGGATGATTGTTTCCAAATGGCTATTAAGATTGAAGAAAAATTGAAGAGAAGACAAGAGAAGTTACGAAGAGGAAGAGGTAGTACATCTAGGGGCAGAGGTACCAGTTCAACATCAAGGCAACCTAAGGAAGATCATGAAGATGTCGAGAAGAACAAGGAGAAAATTGTTGAAGCAAGAGGAGGGTGGAGAGGTGGAAGAACCAACTCTAGAGAAAGAAGAGATTATGGTGAATTCTCAGGAAGATGCTATAGGTGTAATGAGTTTGGACACCCATCATTCAAGTGTCCTGAAAGGTTTAGTACTGCTACAAGTGGAAGTGAAAGGAAAGGTGATAAAAGAGTCCAATATGTGCAAGGAGATGAAGAAGAGAGTGTGAGTTCACCAAGCAGACCTGCAGATCCAGAAGCAGGGGAAACACTCATGATAAGAAGGACCTTGTTGAAAGGACAAAAAGAAGAAGATCTGGTCCAAAGGAGGAGTCTCTTTAGAACAGCATGCAAATGAAAAGGTAAGGTGTGTCAAGTTGTAATTGATTTTGGTTCTCAGGATAATATAGTGTCTAGGGAGATGGTGGATAAGTTAAGTCTAGAGAGGATTCCTCATGAGGCACCCTATAAAGTTTCTTGGGTTAATGATAGCCAAAGTTTAATAGTAAATGAGCAAGCCTATGTGGATTTCTAGATTGGGGAATACAAGGATAGAGTCCTATGTGATATTTTTCCAATGAACTGTTGCCATCTCCTCTTGGGAAGGCCATGGCAATTTGATAGAAAGTCCCTGTATGATGGTTGGGAAAACACCTATACAATTAGGAAAGATGGTAAGAGTTTCAAACTAACTCCTTTACAAGGTAGTGCAAGAGATAAAGGAAAAAGTAAAGTTGTCATTTTGGGTAAGAAGGAGCCTTTAAGGCTTGAAGACAAAAAGGATAGTGCATATTTTGATTTGGAGCAAAGTTATAGTGCTAAGACAGTGGAGTTAGGTGAAGGTGAATCTATTGGGAAGATGGTAAAATAATTTAAGAAGGGTAATGTGAAGCCTATGGAGCAAGCTGATCTAAGTAGGGATCATGGTGATTTGATGATGACACCACAAGGAGAAGCCAAGCCAAAGGAAGAACTCCTGATTGGGACAATAATCTGCCCTATAACAGTTCCTAAAGAGAAAAGACAGACAAGTCTTGAGGGGTCTCTAACATCTGATAACATACTGATGAAGAGGATTGTACAAACAAGGGGAGTAAGTCTGAGGTCTGAATTCATGGATCAGGGTGGAGTGGATCAAGTGAAAGGGAAGACAAAGGTCTGTAGCAATACGGTACAGGTCTAACAGAGTCTTAAGGTATGAGTACAATCCTTGTTAAGTATGACAGAGGTGGAATGACAGTTGTCAGGACTGATGGACATAGAATAAAGCATGGAGAGTAGCACAAGGTCATGGTGATTGATGGGGATGCTTGGGAGGCAAAAGGGGGACAAAAGACAACAGGTAAGAGGCCTTTGATAGGTCATACTATACCACTGGAAGCACAAAACATAGGTGTAGGTAAAAATATGGGTGTAAGCCAGTATGGAGCACAAGGCATCTGTCAGTGGTAGTGGCTTGGGCATCAGAGGAGTCTTCTTCCAACATGGAGGTGTTGGTACTTGCCTCAATTCATGGGGCATGAATGTTTTCTAGGGGGGGTGTATGGTGCAGGAGCACCTACACCTCACCCTTAATTTGTGATCATTTGAAAGCAAATAGGGTAGTCAATTGGTAAGAGTTAGTGTTTTGAGGTACTTTGTCTCTAATAAGGTCTAAACAAGACCAATAGTCATGTTCTTAGGTGAGTTTTTAGGTTTTGTGGACATAATGTGTAAAGTTGCCATCTTGCATCAAAGTTGTCTTGTAAGCCTTTGAGGGAAAATTTCTTGGATTTGTATGTGAATATGCAAGGTTGGAGCTTTGATAATTTAATAAGGCTTTTCAAAGCCACTTGAGTGATTTCTAGGGGTCATAAGAGTTTAGGGAGGAAGAGTTGTTTAAAAGGAGTCATGAAGGGTGTCAAAAAAAAATGCAAACTTGTTAATATTGTAATGTTGTTTTTAGTGGATCTAGGTGGGTTATAGGTTCAAAAAGGTGGTTATAGCCATTGCATATGGTTGATTAATGTGGTTTTCCAGTTAAAATA
>VDFB02081161.1:0-47197 GCA_007258455.2 Sequoia sempervirens
TTTTTTGTTGTCAAAACTGGCTCAAAAATCAACCCTTCAGGCTGCCATGAAACTTCAGAAATCACCGCAAACCCGGCATAAAAAACTCTAGGTGCTGATCCGGCACAATGCACATACCCACAAAAATCTCCTTAAAAATCCTTCCTCAAAAAACTTCACTTAAAAAAAAGCTTTGATTTTCAACAAAATTAGTTCACAAATTTTTTTCGATTTAAAAAAAAATTGGCTAAAAAACAAAATATCTCAGGTCGAACCTAAGCTTTGATACAATGTTCCACGGAGTCTCCTGAAGGGGACGCGTCTCCATGTGGGGGACGGGTCTCGGAGACGGGGGGACAAGGGGTCTAAGTTTGGGGACGGCGGGGGGACGGCGGGGGGACGGCAGCGGGGGGGCGGCGCTGATATACATAGGGTACTTGAATAACTAGTTATAAAAAGATGTTTTAGAATAACAATTCAAATTAAACTTTGGCAAATTAGTAAAATTGCAAATACTAACATTTTGAATACTTGAAAACTATTAGTAATCACTAATCAAATAAAATATTAAAATTTGACAAATGAAATTGTCGAATTTGAGATTTCTATTATATGAATATCGAAAATATGACATGTCACATCATAATATCATATCATAATGATAAAAATAAGTAGCATGAGTACATTGATAGTTTGATATCATAATCAAAATAAGTACAAAATGCAAAAATGTAGTTAAGGGAGGCCTCTAATCATCCCCAAACTCCTCATCACTCGAACTACTAGAATCCTCGCGATCAAGCACTGCCAAACTAATACCAACCAGCCCTGCATCTGAAGCCGAAACTGCAGCATCCTCATCAATCTGTGCTGGCTCCTCTGGGTCTACATACCACCGTGCTGCTGGACTCTCTTTGTACAAAAGTGATTTGCGGTCAATGAGACGCAAAGCACTATGTACAGCCACAAGCTTCTCTGCTCTCCTAGAGGTAAGTCTGTTCCTCTTAAGAGAGTGGATGAAGCTATATGTAGACCAGTTCCTCTCAGCAGCTGAAGAACTAGAAACCTGAGATAACAATCGAATGGCTAGAGTGGTAGTCAAAGATCCTGATCCATGGCAAGTCCACCACAAAATTGGGTCCTCCTGCGCCATAGTTCGCATATCCATCTTGGCTGCATCTGAATAACCTCTAAGAGTGGCAAATTTGGTCCACTCAGTGCGAATCACACTGGCATCTACATCATCATACATCCTCTCAATGCACCTAAAGAACCCTGCCTTCACCTCTGCATCCTGTATCGGTGTTACTCTACGAGGCCTAGTCAAGTACCACTTAGGATTAAGTGCATAGGCTGCCATGTGCAAGGGAGTGTTGAGCTTCTCCCATCTCCTGTGAATGATTGGCTGAATGTGCTCGTGGTAGAATGCTAATGTAGGGTCCCTCTCTCGCACAACAGCCCTCATCTGATCAAGCATAGAATCAATGCACTCATACACCTCTCCAAGGCTAGGTGCATCCGCATCCCCATACCTGATAACCTGGAAAACCGGTTTAATGATGGCGACAATATATTTTGCATCAGCCCAGAACACATCGCTCTTCACTGTATCCTTCACCTTCCTCCCATGCTTTGTCCTAGACTTGGCCCACCTACTCCAATCTGCTGTCATGACCATGAGTTGCAGTGCCTCTTGCAACTCAATCATTCTGTCTAAGAGAATGAAATAGGAACCATATCTCGTATCAGTAGGTTTCAGGAACTCCTCCTTAGCGAAGGTCCTGAAAAGTGCATGTGATGTGTGGTGGTTGCAGATAAACATCTGCACATCTCTCGCATCATGAACCACTGCTCTAATCCATTCAATCTTTCCCATGTCCTTGAGTGCATTGTTCATGGCATGCACACAACATGGGGTCCACCAGATATGCCTATAAGTAGCCTCAATAAGTCTCCCTGCAGCTTTGCACACATGCGCAGCATCTGTCACAACTTGGACCACATTTTGTGGCCCAACCTCCTCAATAGCACCTCTGAGAACCTCAAACTGAAAATCAGCATCTTTGCGATGCCCTGAACAATCAACTGCCTTAAGAAAATATGGGCCCTCAGTACATGTAACCATGATGTTAATGAGTGGACGATGGCTAATGTTCGTCCACCCATCCATGACTATGCTACATCCTATCTCAATCCAACACTCCTTCATCTTCTCCATCAACAAATTGATCTTGGAATAGTTCTTATCCAAGATCGCTGTCCTCAATTTCGTCTCACCTGGTGGCACATATGATGGTCCTCCCTTTGCCACCATCGATATCATATCCTTAAAATAAGGAGATCGGGCAACATGAAACGGGATGCCATTGGCAAAGAAGAACTTGCCAATGGCATCATCTATCTCATCCTTGAGCTGCACATTAAACAAATCTGCAATGGGGTTACTTTGAGTTTGACTTTGCACTTTCCGTTTCCCCCTCCCCTCTCCTGCATAGGCACTAGAAGAAGAACTTGGTGTCCCTCCTACTCTCGTCTGCAAAGTATGGCTAGATCTCTGTTGTTGGCTATGCTGAAGCTGTGTCCTATGAGACAAAGTAGTAGGCACAGGTGCAACTGGAGTATCATCATGAACACCCCATAACTTATTTATTTCAATTTTGAATTTCAGGTTTTCCGGTTTTAATAAAAAGCGACATATCCCCACACCTTTTCCTTTAATGAAAAGGAGGTGTGCATTAACTCTAGTGATGCTGCCATACCACCCACCACCACAAAAGTTGCACTTCCACCTCCTTGTGCCACCAGTTGTTGCCGCTTGCGGTTGCCTGCTTAGATCTTTTGTTGCAAATTGTTTGAGAGGGGAAGTGGGATCAAAAGGACCCCTAGCATACTTTGCCAATATTGCAGAAGGGCAATTTACATTACTTGCTTCACTTGCCATGGAACTAGTTTGGACTTCATGCTCATCCCCATGGTCATCCCCCTCAACCCCAGGTTCATATTCAGGATCAACATCACTATGTGAATGAGCTTCATCCTCACTCATGTTGATATCATCATTGTCATGAGAGCTCATTGTGACACTGCAATAAACAAATAAATTCTATAAGTGCCTAGTTTCAGCCTAGTTTCTGTTTAACAAATTTGAAAATAAAATTTTAAAATTTCATGATGAATCTTGATGGAAAGATGAAAGAAAAAAAAATGAGCCTTGAAATGAAAATTAAGAATATGAATATTTGCAGCCATGTATATGAAATTATGATTAAATTTTTAATCATAATTTCATAGACATGTGGCTGCAAATGCATATTCATGTTTTGATTTTCATTTCAATGCCCATTAAAAACATCAAACTACATTTTCAAAATGAATCTAAAAACTTGGAAAACAAAACAAAAAAATTTTGAAAAAACTAAGATAAACAGTCATAAAATCCTACCTTGTGCTTGAAAAATCCTTCAAAATTGGTGTAGAATGCTCCTCCTCTTCTTCTTCTTTCTCCTTCTCACCCCTCTTGCACTTGCAGCACCTCAAACTCACTCTTTCACTCACTCTTCTCACTGGTTTTCCTCTTCTTCACCTAGCTGCTCCAAAACATCAAATGCATATATGAGTAAAAAAGAAAGCAATTTGAGAGTTTTATTTCATTTAGAGGCTTTGAGATGGGTCCCATAGGCCTTTAGGGTTCGGCCCCATGCACAAACTTCAAGAAAAATAAAAGATTTTAAAAAAAAAAGCACTTTAAAATGCGTCCCAGCGCGGGAGACTCCTGGGCGTCTCCGAGACGCTCGAGGGACGCTTGGACGTCTCTGAGACGTCTCGGAGACGCCCAGACGTCTCCCCCGTCTCAGAGACGTCTCTCACGTCCCGGCGGCGGTGGCGGGACGGCCAAGGGACGTCTCCATGGCGTCCCCAAGTCTCTGAAACGTCCCGGACGGGGAGACGGCACAAAAAAGGGGGGAGACGCGTCTCCGTGGAACACTGCTTTGATACCATGAAATGATTATTGATATTCATAATTGCGTGTTTTCAAAAGGAGATGAAAGCTCCTTATATATAAAATTACAAGACAATGTTTCTAAAAAGAAACCATCGTTAGCTGAAGCAAACTAAAGCAGAAAGCAGAAAGACGCTAAAACAAACCAAAGCAAAAATTGAAGTTACTAAAAAACTAAGTTAACTAAAAGTAAACTTATGACTAACTAAAGCTAAGATGACCATTAATATTACATTTAATATTTTAATAGCCCTTCCCACAGTGTGGGTTTCAATCGTAAGAAATCCTTTATTAACTACTTTTATTATCTTATAAGCGAAATGCATACATAGGTAAACAATGATTTGCAGAAAATACACCTGATTATATTGATATATTTGATAATATCAACCTGTGGTGATACACAGGTCTGATTCTCTTTTCCTTCCTGATCTGTATGTTTCTTATCCTTGATCGATTGATCTTTTTTCAGTATTCATAAGATATTACTTACAGAGAAGCAATAGATTAGTTCCATTGTATAATTAGTAATTACTCATAAGTGTTAATAATTGCTGCAAGCATCATTATTGCGTAATCGTATATAATGTATATATAAATAATTAATTCTATTCAACTTATTTCCCTTATTGATTTACCATTCGTCTTCCTTTATCTCTTCTTGAGCCAACTTCCCACATATTAAATCTGAGTATATCCTATTAATGTATCTGCTGCTACAGTCAGGAAATACTCCTATTTCTATCTTATTCACTATCCCATATTTCTGTGCTTAAATCCTCTTATATCTCTCTCCCAATCTGTATTTTCCTTTCTAAGATCTGTATATTTCTCTTGGTCTGCTTTTACTCAGAAAATATATATTTCCAGATTCCTTTTGTATCCCCTTCTTCCTTTCATTTCCCTGTGCATTTATATCTTCCCTATGCCTCTTCATGAGAAGAGACATCCCTTAGAATAGTCACCATCTTTGAATGGGCACGTCCCTTTAGGGAGGGTTTGTTTCTTTTTAAAACTAATTATAATTTGAATCGCTGCCTCTTCTTAATTGTTGCCTTCACTAACTCTGCTCTATATTAATAAAGATAATCGTTGCACACCTTATTCACATAAACTGCTGCTCTTAAATTAATTCTTCGCGTCACTCTTACAAACTTATATTTGCCTTATACTTAAGCGCCAAGATATGGGTTGGCTAGATTAATATAATAAATTAAATTTAACTTTTGTTTGAAAAGTGGCACCAAAACAATGAGGGTCGGCCAGGCTTTATTAATTGTCATTAATTCTAGTGCCATCCTTATTTTCATGAGTCAGCCACTGCAATGGAATGTGTTGGTTTTATTAAATGTTTACTATTTATCCAAGTGGTTCGGCCAGCATCTTCATTTGTATTCATTGCTATTCAATTTTGTCTCATGGTCAAAGGTTGTATGATGGATGATCACACAAAGGCCATACATGAGACTCATCGTAGCGTGAACACTGAATCTCCCTCTCGTCAGCCTTTGTTGGATAAAGATGCGTAGTAATGGCGACATACAGGTGACAAAGCATATGATATTCTGTGGAGGCCTGATGAATTGGCTAAGATTGGAGATCCATGAGTGAAGGAAGAAGGTATCAGAGTAATAGGTACAAAACTAATGTCTGTTTTGAACAACTAGGGGGATAATAGGTTGCAACCATTGGGAAACATTTTTTGTGGGGATTGGTGAGCTATTGATTAATGTTGAGAGAGAGTACAATGTGTGGGAGTGGTAAACAATCTCCTCATGAAGAAAGTACATGTCATAGGAGGGCCATCAAGATCACTATCTTTTTAGAGTTTAAGAAGAATAGTTATGGATAATGCTTGGGTGTCTACTTACTCCTTGAGCGAGTATGAATTTGTGAACAATGATCAAATTGGTACCCAACCAATGAAGCATTGATCATACAAAACAAACTCCATTTTGCAAACAAGATGAAACCAAAGTTTTACAAGATTTGGGATTTTAGGATCACATTAAAATTGGAGATATCTGATGGGTCTCATTTATTGCGATGGCCCCTATTAAGGACCCCATTTTGAGTTTGGAGCTTGAACTACTCGTTGAATGTAGTCACAAAGACCTCTTTATGCCTTTTACTGATTGGAATTTCGAGTGCATGGGTTCAAACCCTTTAATCGGTTCTCAAGCTTTTATCAAGTGATTACACTCAAGGGTACAGACAAAAGAACACTTTTGTGCTAGAGTATGTATGTAAAATAAAATGTTGTTTATATGGCCTAATGGACATCCAACATTTTAAAGCAATTTCATCACTTGTCGGAAAAGTTTGCCCCAGAACAAGTGGAGCTATTTTTGGAATATATAATCAATGCCAAGCCTGTGCACATCATGTTTTACATTCATGTGTATGCTTCTTTGTTACAATATGATCCACATTGGCACACAAATATTTTTGTGACTAAATTATGGAATTTAGTTTGGAAGCAGGAAATTAGAGAGCACAGATGATTTATTGAACTTAGTGAGGTATTCCTTCTAAATACTTACATCATTTAGAAATTTAAAGTTTAAACAATACTTGCCTTGTGTTTAAATGTCTGTAAGTGTTGTTATGCCTGATGAATAAATTAATCTATAGAAGAATGGGTAGGTGGTTGATGTTTAAACTGGGATTTAAGCTTTGGGCAGTGGTTTGGCTAGGGGCTTCTCATATTATAGACAATCATCTAACTCAAGTTACTACTCTTGAAGCACTGATTGGAGCTGAACATGAATTTTCAGATGCTGTTGTCTTCAAAGTCACATTTATGTTTAGTGGCGCCATTAGATATTTGAATTTTCGCTCACTGCCATACTTCTTGCAAATATGCTAGTGAGAAGTAGGAAATTTCATTTGGGACCTGAGCTATTTTGAATTAATTCAAGGTCCATTGTGCAAGTTGAGTTGGATCACATTTTGAGGAAGATGTGTTTTGCTTAAGGAAGTCTGTTGAATGTTGAGGGACACTTGTGAAGTGCTGGTAAGAAGGCATGGTTATTTTGGATGAAAAAATGTGGCATTGTTAAAAAGTAACTATCACTAAAGTAGTGAAAAATGTAGGAAAGTGCCATAGTGGCAGCACTGCAAACCATCAATGGGAGTTTGAAATTTCTCAATGACAATATTAGGAAGCATGCCACTCAAAACCCTGTTCTGGATGGGGCTTGTGGAGCCTTGGAGAGGTGCAATGCTTAGTTGATTGCTGCTTTCCAACATCAAAGCAAAAGGATTCAAATATTTGAGAAGATAGTCTATGAACATGTGGATGCTAGAGAGACACAACACTGTTTTAAGCCTGCTGCAAAACAAGAAGCTTTTGAAAGGGAAGGCTTTGGAGGAGGAGGAGGCCACACCTCATTACATAAGCCTCATCTTTGGCAATCCCCTTTTAACTAGCTTGCTACTTAGATGCTCAATGGTGATGACAAAGGAAGCCCTGCTTCCATGCAAGGGGAGGAACACTTTGTGGGACAGGCCTATTTCCTCCAATAACCAAAGAGATAAAGCACTTTGCTTAATAAAGGATCTTTAGGCTTGTTATCTCCAATTTTGGACATATTGATTCCATTTCTTTGGTGCTTCGCTGCGAAAAGGAGATCTCAATCCAAGGAAAGGGTTACCCCATGGTGATATATATTTGTAGGCTTAGAATTTATTTTTACAAGTGCTCGTAGGAGTAGAATTCTTCAATTTTATGGCTTAGTTTTAGTTTTGTTGGGTTTTTGGTATTTTGCTGGAATAATCCTCAATGCAATGGTTTATATCTCTAGAAACATGGTACCATCTTGATACATTTATCACTCCTTACATTAATATATTTTGAACTATTTTATCAAAAAAAACTAAAGGTAATGAGTAATGTAGCTAGAGAGGATGAACCCAAAACGAACACATGCTTGATAATTTTGAAAAGCTAAAATCCGTATGGTCCAAGTATGAATAACAATTTGAAATAAAGGTCCTTAAATGAACATGAGAAGGGAACTAAGGGAGATCAACGCTGGATGCCAATACTAGAAGATCAAATTTGGCTTTAGTCTATGTCAAAGTATGTGGCAAAGGATGAATTATTAACAATTTAATCATCCACCATTATAGAAGGGTGGATACCTATGTTACCCCAAGTTTCTAAGACGCGGACAACAGGTGACGAGGGGATGCGTATCGGGGATGGGGACGGGAGGGAGGCCAATTTTTAGGGGATGACAGGGAATGGCTATTAAAAAATAGGAAATTTTTTAAAAATATAGAAAATTAGTATTACAAATATTCATATGATAAAGAAATCATCATATACATCATGGAACCTTAATACATAATATTAGAGTTCAATTGATATTTTCATTTCAGAGAAAGCAACATAGAAAGCAATTGTCATACACATCATATATTCGAACCTTAACAAAATTTAATTGCATTCATTGATAAAGTGGTATTTGTTTATATATTATCTATGTTCCACGATGTTTCGGGGATGGGGACAGGGGGACGGTAGGGAACACATTCAAAATTTATTAATATATTATAGAGAGAGATATGTCAATAAATTAATAATAATTGATAACAACAATATCAATATGTAAATAAATCATGAGTAGTAGTATAACAGCATAATAAATGTCATTAAACTTATTATTGTAGCCTATGATCTAGGTATGTTTGTATTTCATTGGGAATCAATATAAATTAGATTTTGAAGGAAATGTCTGCTGCTGTAATAAAATCAGACCTGTAACGCAATGTATTCAGACTTGATATAGTGCAAATAAAATCAGATTTGAGGTTGAATGTTTAATATTTGTTGATGTTATAATAGTAGTTATCATTTCTATGTTTTATGCAAATGATTTGGCATTAAAATTCAATCAAACACAAGCATAAACATTCAGAAATCAGAACTCAGTCACTTTGCACGCCAAGTGTTTGACAAAATGTCAAACAACCCAAACTCAAAAATCACCTTAAAAAGGAGGACGAAATATTTAAAAAATCAATTTTTTATATGTTTTTTTAACATAGGAAGTGGGGGATGATTAGCTGTCCCTGGTACAAAGAGGGATGTTTCCAACATCCCCCATCCGTACCGGGGATGGGAACTGTCTCCAAAGGGCAAGGGATGTTTCCTCTCATTTCTTGCTAGTTGGGCTGTTTTGGGGACGGCTGGGGGACATCCCCTTTGCATCTCCTCATCCCAGGGACGGCTGGGGACGGGGACAATGGGTTTTGGGGTAGGGGATGCGCCCCCGTGTAAAACAGTATATTATATAAAAATTACATCATAAAGCCCAAAGGCTGCAAGTTTCAAGTTTCAACTAGAAAATCAAAATGACAAAAATATAGAAATATCAAGTATGTAGCTGTCCCTAATCAGCATCCCCTAATATTGCATCAAAATTGGAGTTTGAGTCACTACCACTATGAGAGCCTATCTCATCCTGACCCAATGAAACCCCAAGCAATGCATCATGTGCCTCCTCATCAACTTGTGTAGTATCTTCGGGATCAACATCCCAACGTGTAGTTGGAGTCTAACGATACTCAGGTGTCTGTTGATCCTGAAGCCGCAAGGCACTATGCACAACCACCAACTTCTCCGATTGTCTAGAGGTAAGCCTATTCCTTTTGACTAACTGGATGAAGCTATATGTAGACCAATTCCTCTTTGCAACAGAGGAACTAGCAACCTGTGAAAGGAGATGAGTGGCAAGCATCCTCAACTTTGGTGCATCCTTGCCATGCCATGTCCACCATCCAATGGGGTCATTTTGAGCTAATGTAGCTCTATCCAACCTCATCTCTAGTCTATTGAATGTTGGGCCATGAAGTCTCACAAAGGCTAGCCACTATGCTCTAATTTTGCTGACTCCTCAGTATACATTTTTGCAAGGGCCCTCATGAAGCCATCTTTCACCTCTTCATCATATGGAGGCACTTTCCCAGGTCTTGCTGCATACCATTTGGGATTTAGAGCATAGGCAATCATATGAAGTGGGGTGTTCATAGTGTCCCATCATTGTGTCAGGCCTAATGTGCTCCTCATAAAATCCCAAATTATGGTCTCTGCTATGAATTGCTTGCTTCATTTGTCCAAGCATGCTATCAAATGTCTCATAAATCTCTCGAAGGCTAGGAGAGTTTGTATCAGAATATCTTATCACCTGCACAACAGGTGAGATAATGGAGCAAATATATCAGCAAAGATTCAAGAATGAACATAAAATTAGCAATGCCAATTGAATTTATTAATTTGATATCAATAATAAAATGAAAACCATAAATTTAATATTAAAATCAACAATGTATTAGTTAATAATAAAATCAGAAATTTAATACTAAAAGTCTAAAAATCAACAATTCATTAAAAAATAAAAAAACAACAATCTCTTACCTCATTGTGGACCACCAATCATTGTTGAGGATTTTATGTTTGATACTTTTTCCTTCAGCTATGTTTTCCTTTGGCCATCTAGCTCACTTTGAATTAACCATCATCAATTGAAGAGGCTCCTGCACCCCGATCATCCTCACCAAAAAAATAAAGTAGCTAGCATATCTGGTATCCACAAGCTTGAGGAATTCCTTCCTAGAAAAAGTCCTAAACAAAGCAAGTGATGTGTGATGATTGCAAATAAACATCTAAATGCCTCTAGCTTTTGACACCACTTCCTTCACCCAATTTATTTTTCCAATGTCTTTCAATGCGTTGTTCAATGCATGAACAACATGGGGTCCAAAAAATGTGCTTATAAACACCTTCCACCATTAAGCCAGGTAGCTTGCATACACGAGCTGAATCAGTCACTACTTGTACAACATTAGAGGGTCCAACCTCTTCTATAGCATCATTGAAAATTTGAAATTGGAAGTGTTGGTGTACGTTTTATCATCCACCGAACACACAGAATAAAATGTCCAAAGACACTCTATCCTCTCTTGAAAAACCACCGCATATGCTAAGATTGCGAGAAAATCATATGGCGATTCCAAGGTTTCTTTAGTCGGGTCTCGACGTGTGGATAAGCTCAATGGTTGTTGTGATATGCTGGTAATAAACAAGGGGACTTACGCAGAAAGTCTTCACAAGTTCAGGACTTAGGAAATTTATCGTTAAAGGCTCTCAATTAGGACTTTCAATTGTGGATCTCAAAAAAATGGCAAAAGAATAGGGTTTAGGAGAATCTAGTCTAAGCCTAAGAACTCAAGAGACAGTAAGGACTCGGTGAAGAGAAATAAACCACACTTTGTTTCGCCTCCTGCAGGACAACATACGCAAAATGGGTGCAATCTTCAAGGGGTTTGTGAGAATAATTTTCAAACCTCGAATGAGGTTGAAGTTAAGCTTCCACGTTTAAGAGCTCAGGCTAACTTTACAAATCGAATGCAAATCATCCATTCGAAAAAAGTATGAGCTACACTTCACCGTTGAATCAATACGATCAATCTCTCATTCAATTAACAACTTTTCAAAGCAAATTCTACCTAATCTAACTTTAACTCTAATCTATGGCGGAAGATAATATGTAACCTCGCTTACTATTCAACAATAAGAAGTTATTCAAGGCAAATCATGCTCAAGAGCTTTTATCATTCAAAATAGTCTCAATGCGACAATATACATAATCTGTCTCCACACATTACAAATGAGGGGGCGAGCTCAATTTATAGGCTCCCCAATTAGAATTCAATGGCCAAGATTGATTTCAAATCAACGACCGAGATTACAAAATAAAACCCTAATTAGGGTTTGTCACTTTCGACCAATGAGAAAATTTCATTTGAGGACACTTGTCCTTTGTGCTAAATATAAACCAACAATAAAATAGAATGTTGTTGCATGTTGATTTGGAACAATTTGATTGGTTGGAAGATGAGGAGGCGCCACCTCAGCATGCTGGATGTCTTCCTTGGTTGCTTCGTTTTTCTTCCACGCACTTGCCTTAGAATATTTTCCCTGCCGATGACTCTATCCGTTGTGCTTGTTCCTTCCTAGCTTTGATCTTGGATTCCTTTTGAGACTTTGATTTCTTCTTCTTACCTGTACTGGAATCTTTGAGGTCTGGAAGTCTCCCCCTGGAGCAAGTGACTGGACTTGAAGTTGGTTGCTTTGAACTTCCTCCTGCTCGAACTGGGTTGATGTTATTCCTTTGGATTTCCTCTTTGAATTCTCCAATTCGTGCCGAGAAATTGTCTAAGTATGGAGATCTGTTTGGGACACTTTTCTTGTCACCATCTGATTCTGATTGGAAGCTTGTTTTCAATTCTTCAGGAGATGAAATCCCTCAAGAAGTTGCCCGGATTGCTTCTTTCAAGTGCCTAGAATTTGGAGAAGAATGCCTCTGTGCTTTCGCCATGATAGAGAAATCGGAATTTCCTCTGTGAAGTATTTCCCAGACTTAGCCAAATTTTGGCTATTCATGTTCATTTTGCACCACCTTCACACGGACTATTCAACATTTAGCCAAGGTTTTGGATGAACTTTGCCTGTGGATTTTCCTTCAATTCTGGATCTGGCTTGTGCTAAGGATTTTATTCATTTCTTCTTTATTTTCCTCTTCATCCTTCCCGTTTTCTGTCCAACACTTAGTGAATTCTTCTCCCCAAGGTATCAACACTTAGCCAATTTTCTCATCCTCTCCTTGGGCGGACTTCACATGAGCTTGGATGTTTTCCTTCGATCAAAGTCGGACTTCATGATGCTCAAGACATTTTCTTATCCAGGTCAAACTTTATTTTGCCTTGAACATGCCTTACAAAGGTTTGGACATGTATGCTTAGGCAAGGTTGGTCTTTCTCATGCTTGTCCCATCCTTTTTCCCTCACTCCATTCGGCTTGAAACAGACTTTCCACCATTCCACGCCATTGCTTCTTCTTTGAAGATTCGCCTCGTGTCGTCATCCACCTGCAAGAAATAAAATAAACAAATTCAGATTTTCTCTCTCCTGAATTCTACCTCCGAAGTTAAATTTTTAACACTCTCTCTCCTGAAGTCACGGTGAATTTAATTTTGCCCATCGGATTTTATCTCTGGCCGGCACAAATTATTTTCCTCCAAAACATCGTCTGGCGAATTCGATTTTTGTCCAAGGCATTTTAAATTTCCAAGTAGTTTGAAAATTATTAAAATATTAAAAATATTTTAATTAATTCCAACTTCGTTTTGGACCCATGGCTATTTCGATTTTTCTTCCATTTTTTTGGTGAGAGTTTATTTTCCGATTTCATCCTTAATTTCGTCTAGCCAAACCAAAATTCAAGCCATTCCGTCGAAAATTTAATTGCCAGATCCCTATTTTTCTTTGCCGAGGCGAGATTTTAAGCTTATTTTACCCTGCCAAAGTCAAATATTTCCTTGCTCAGTCGAATTTTTCTAGGCAAAATCCTCGTCCGAATGTCTTCGTTGCGAATTTCCTTGATGTCTGATATATTCTTCCTCCTTCTGGCCAAGGACGATCCTTCCTTTCTCTTTGCCTTGCGCATTTTTCTTCGGTCGAAGTTGACAATTTCTTCGCATTTTCTCCATACTTAGGCAAATTTTACCTCTTTTCCTCATCGTGTTAGGCACATTCCGTTTTATTCTTTGCCACATCCTGATCTTCTTTAGCACGTGCCCTTTCAAACTTGGCATTTGACCTCTCGAAAGCATCATACTTCCTAGCCAACGTCTTCATTTTTCATTCCTTAGCCTCTTTACTTAGGCAAGTATTTCGAACTTTTTCTTGGACTTGGCATTGACACTTAGCCAAAAATCATCATCTTATCATCTTAGGCGGACTTCCTTGACATCTTGGATGAACATCATGGATGTCTTTGATACTTTGCTAGCTCCTTCCAAGTGCATGGCGGACTTCATAGGTCTTTTGGACGAGCACCATGGATGTCTTTCTAGTGGATGGCGGACTTCCTTAACACTTTAGCATTTACCCATCCTTTGGAAAGGATTCTCCACCCTTTTAGGCCCTCATACTTAGCAGATTTTCGAAATTCTCTTTGCTGGGTACCAACACTTAGTGAAAATTTTGATTTTTTCTTCACTTTACATGCCTAGGCGGACTTTCAATAGCCTTCAGCCAAGTCCCACCTTTCAAGGGCGGACTTCACAAGCACTTTGGACGAGTCTTAAGCATATGGTGGACTTTCAAGGGTTATAGGATGAGGATGGCGGACTTTAGGTAGTCTTAGGATGTCCCTCTAGTGAATGGCGGACTTCCTGAGATGCAAGGATATTCAAGGGCGGACTTTGAGAGGTCCAAGGATGTGCTTCAAGATGCATGGGCGGACTTCAAAGGAATCAAGGATGGTCTTGGGCGGACTTTGGAAGGTCCAAGGATATGCCTTCAAGATGCATGGCGGACCTTAATGAAGTTAAGGATGTCAAGGGCGGACTTCATCAACCTTTTGGACGTCCCTCTTTGCTGCTGGGCGAACTCCATGACCACCTTGACATTCTAAAACATCTTCCTTCATCCTTCTTCCATGGAAATGGCGAATTTTCCAGACTTGAACAGATTTCTCACAAACTTCACCATTTAAGAGCTGATTTTCATGATTTCAACCTCAGATCTGGTTAATTTTGAACTGGTTTTGACTGATTTTCCAGAATTTTTGAACGTTTTCGGTCTGATTTTCATGCTTTTTACTTGTTTTTCCAGATTTTTCAAAAAATTTTCAATTTTTTTTCATTTTGATTTTCTAAGAGTTCTATTGAGTTTTCCGAACTTCTGAGTGCGTTTTCAGAACTCGGGAACCTTCTAAAAATAGAAACTTTCCAAAAATAGAAACTTTCTAAAAATAGAAAAAGCAACCCTAAAAAATAGGGAACCTCGTTTGGTCCAAAAATGCCAAAAATGAAAAATTGAAAAAGCAACTTTTCCTAAAAAATAGGAAGTCTCAGAATTGGCCGAATTCACAGTCGATCTTCGTCTCTTGGGCCTTCTAAGCGCTTCCATGACGTCTACGCACTGATTCAAGCATGAATTACTGACTTGGCTCGGGTAACCCTCGGCAAACTGACTTGAAACTCTTAGCATAGTGATCTCATGTAACCGTTGCAAGGAGACAGAACCCTAAAAACTAGCAGGCAACTGGGGGTCCCCATCAGCGATGGGGCGATGTGTGAAAAGGTCACAACAAGAAGCTTGCATCCTTCCTCTTTCCCAAACAATCAATAACTCTTAAGAAAATAAGAGTCTGTTGAACATGTGACAATAACATTGATTAGTGGCCGATGTCTAATATTAGTCCACCCATCCATAATGATAGAGCAACCATCCCTTATCCAAAATTGTCTCATCTCCTCCATCATTATACTCACTTTGGAATACTCCTTATCAAGGAGTGAGATGCGTAACTTATGATCTCCAGGGGGGGCATATGAAGGACCAACAACAAATGCATCTTTGAACATTTGTTTAAAAAAAGAAGAGCGTGCCACATGAAATGGTATAGCATTAGCATAGAAAATTTGGCAATAGAACTATCAACTACATCTCGGTTTTGCGTGTTAAACATGCCGGCAACACTATTGGACCTTTTCTTTCCTCTTTGTCTCTCATGCACAACACTCCTAGATTCAGTAGTTATGGGAGTAGCACTAGACATTGACCCACTAGGCTGTAAATACACTATTGGATTTCTTTATTTTTTGGCTTCAGCCTCCATGTGCAACCTAGTCACCTCCGCCTTCTCAACTATTGTTATTTTTTTGCATATTTTTACCCCTTGACAAGTTATGCCTAAAAGATCGGAGTAAACTCGTGTAGCTGTCCTCACTGCAAATATGACACAGCCATACTCTACTCCCCCCTGAATTTTTTTTTTAGCGTCTATGGCTGTTGCAAAATGTAAAAGAGTTTTTTTGGGTTAAATGGGCCTTTTGCATAGGTTGACAAAAGGTGAGAAGGGCATTGAAAAGGATTTTCTGTACTTTGTGTCCTTGAAACAACCTCATTCCTTGAAGAACTTCCATGGTGTGTTCTTTTAATTCCAATTTCTTGACCCTCACTACCCTCATTGTTGCTAGTGCTCATTGTTTTTTTGTTTTGTTTTGTTGCAATGTAAATAAGTAGAATAGTTGCAAGTGCAAACATACAACACAAACAAAAGAATTTAAAAACCCTCCTAACTTCCTAAGTATTAGTAATTCAAATTTTACCAAAAACAAAAAATTATATACAAAAGAATCTATAAAATTAACCAAAAATGAAAAAAAGTTAAAAACTAATTACCTGGAGATTAACTGAGTGTTGAGTGCCTGAAAACAAGCCCGTAGAGGAGGAAACATTAAAAACTCAGTCTCTCTATGCTGCACAGACTATAACCTGTTTCAAACTTATGTCAAATTGCTTATTGATATGATATGGGTATGTACTAATTTGTTGGCTGTTATTTTATTTTCGCTTTGTTGATCTGTCAGTTGATAAAATCTTGAATATGGAATGTGAGGGAAGAGACATCAGGTATTGAGAAATAGTGCAATTGTAGATATATTGTGGTTAACTGTGCAGATAAAATTCAAAATATACACCAAACAATGACATGGTTTATCCCAGGCACAAATTACTGAAAATAACACAAGTTTCAACTTAGCCTTAAACTTATACAGGCTGTGAGTATATTTTAAAATACAGGAGTAAACAGAAGAATCAAACAAATGCAAAAAGTGAAACACAAACATAAAAAGAATAAAGTTTCAAACCTTGTGATACCTGCATTGCGTGGGAGGAAAAAGTTAAAATAAGCAGCGATTCCCTTGTCTTTTTTGTTTTGTTACGACTGTATTCTCTAACCCTTGCGTGTGTGAGCTGAAGCTTTCATTCACAACGGCGATTTTAAGACTTTAAGTTTAAAGTTTTAAACTTTAATTTCCATGGCAAAGGGAATGCCCAATATTATAATAAACATGCTTTTTAAATTAAAGCTTTAAAAATTAAATGTTTAATTTTGAGATTTTCCTTTAAAAAAATTCAAAAAATCGCAGGGGACGGCTAGTTGTCCCCATTACAATCAGGGGAGGCATTCCTTGTCCGTATTGGAGACGGCTAGCTGTCCCCTGGCATTTATGATTTTTTCTCAGTCATACCGGAAATATTTCTGAAATTTATAGTGAATTGGGGACGCGTGGGGACGTTTCTTAAGCGCTCCCGCGTCTCCAAGACGTTTCCGGTCAGGGACGCCTCGGATTTTGCTGGGTACGCGTCCCTGGGTAACATAGGGGGATACAAGTTTTGATGATGTTTGTAGGATAAAGACTTAAGCTAAGAAGTCTTGTTTGTACATGCCTAGGAGAAAGTTATAACATCTGCTAACATACATGGTGGATGAACCTCCAAAGGTTGTGAATCTATGATGCATGTTTGTCCCACTAGCCAAGACTATGGGTTGGAAAAATTAGATGGTCCTTCATGTTAGGGACTAGCTGACCACCATGTTTGGTACAAGAGCACAAGGATTGGAAAGTCCTAATTGTGTGTGAAGAAAACATTGTCTCATAAGCTTTCTTGATCTATGTGTGAAAACACAATATTGAAGGGCACTTGGCACCTTTAGGAGGTGAAATAGGCTGAAATGAGGATATCTTCATCTTAGTTGTCCTAGGAGTTTCTTGTAAGGCTTGACATCTATAAGTGACAAACTTGCAAAGTTAAAGGTTTAAGCACCTTAGGTTCAAAAGAATGGAAAAGTGTGCTTGGGAAACCTTGAGTCCTATACAAACCTCGACAACCACATTAAATAAGTTCAAAAATCAACAAATTTGAAAGAAATTAAATTTATTTTGCCAAGTTTGATGATTTAATTTGTGGCAGAATTTTATGCAGATTTGAATGGCGAATGTGTCATAAAATCCATTCACTTTTTTTTGATTTAAAGTTTGAGGGTCTATTAAAGGGCCTTTCCGCATACTAAAGGAAATACAAATTACAAAAAATAGATCAAAATCCTGCACAACCCTAGAAGGGTGATAGGTCCACCATGGATAACATCATCCATCAAAACATGAACAAGAAACAAAAATAGAAAGCTGCAAAGCCATACACTAGCAAACAACAAAATACTAAACATAGAAAATAAATCACAATAGCTTTGCACCATAGAATACATAACTACCACTTCAAAACTTGAAGCTTGACAACGAGATATTGATGCATCATGAGACAATGACCAACATCTCTCACTAGTCCCATTCACAACACCCTCACCCAAAGCCAATATAAACTCTATAGTAGATAAACCAAAGTCAGCCCCTAAACAAGTAATATGAAGACCCTCAATAATCTTAGTACGCTTAACAAAACAAGTGAAAATATAATTTGCAAATTGTGGCAAGGAGAAATCAACTGTAACCTCCAACGCCACTCCATGATGTGAAATAACTAGGTGGTTATTGACTTGATAGAGATTTTGAAGCATGTCCATTGCAATATCTACATCTCTACAAAGAGAATTGAAATCCTCCACTAAAATTTCCGTACTCACCTCCATTGGACAGAAAGGCACCAAAGGCGACATATCTTGTTCCAAGCTAGAAAGAACCTCCCCTCCTTCTGCATGCTTGAATGCTACAAGATCCTCAATACACCTACAAACCTCCACATTCTTCACCATCTCTTTAAGTTTGTTTTGAAAATCTGCAATCTTTGTTGCATGCAACCTCAAAAGAATAGTAATTCTGACCCCATTTGGCCCAAAGATGGCTTTCACTAGATTGAGGACTTGAGGATTGACAATGAAAAATCCTTCTAAGCCTAAAGTATGAGACTTTCCTGCACTACAATGGGTCTTGGGATGTTGTAAAACCATGGTCAACCATAAAATATGCACCTAAATTGCACCATAAAGCACTGCCCAGTGCTCAACAAACAATATCTATAACACCACAAACCAACAAAGCCATAAAAGGCCATTTGACCCCTAGGCATAGCTTCACATGATTACTTGTATCCCCAACATTTTAAGAAATAAAAACCAATACACTTGGAAATAATACTCTAAAGCATGCTCAACTGCTGCCAAAGTAGATTGAGGATATATAATATTAATCAAACTCTGCCCCTTTAAACATTAGCAGATCCTTTAGCCCATCCTGTTATCCTGAATTTTTGACATGTTTAAAATTCGGATAACCAATCAAAATTTTGATAAAATTTGAAGACTTTCTCCTCTAAGGCACATTTTACGAGGTGCAAAGATTAGCAAATCTTAGTTTTGGGTTTATAATCCTTTGGGTTACCATTTTTCTTTCATTCTCGTCTGTTTTCGTGAAATTCTGAGTCATTTTTAGTGTATTTTTGGTCCATTTCGGGTTTTTCTGACATCACTGCAAGTAGGAACTTTTAAGCTTCACTGCAAGTAAACAATAGGAACTTTTTGGTTATATTGCAAGTATAGGAATTTTTGAGCCCCTTTGCAAGTTTATTTTTAATTTGAGTTACCTATAATGGCTTTTAAAAAGTCCGTTTCTCTTTAAAGTCACTTGCAAATACTTTTAAAAGTCTGTTTTTGTTTTACTTGTAGTAGTATTTAAAAACTCCGATTTTACTTAAATACTTGCAAGTGTCTTCAAAAGTTCCTCTTACCTTCGATTTCACTTGTAAAGTGATTGAAAAGGCCCGATTCTCTTTAAAAGCACTTGCAAATACTTGTGAAAAGCCCGATTTCACTTGTAAAGTGATCAAAAAGCCCCGATTTTTTTTGAAAACACTTGCAATGTCATTTAAGAAGCCCGATTTCACTTGTTAAGTGATTAAAAAGGTCCGAATTTACTTTAAAATACTTGCAATGTCTTTGTAAAGACCCGATTTTGTGAAAAGTAACTTGCATTTGTCTTTGAAAAGCCCGATTTTACTTTTGAGTGTCATTTTTCACTTGCAAAGAGCTCTCTAAAGTCCGACGCCATTCTTGACCAGAGCAGTTCGAATTCTATTTCGCCTCTCTTCCTTTTTTCATGGAGATCTCATAAATCCACAAGCTTGAAGATCGGACTCTCAGTTGTAAATATTCAAGTCTTCTCTTTTATTTTCTGAGTTTGTAAATGCGCCTAGGGTTTTTCTTCTTCGTTTTTCTTCTCATTTTCAGGTATGTTGCTTATTTTCTTATTTCTTTATAACGTTTTCTGTTATTTATCATCTTTGTATGAAAAACGTGATTTACATTCATGCGTTTTGCCTTTGATTCCAACGTTTTTTTGTTTATGTCTTGAATAAAACGCGTTTCTCTTCATCTCCTTCACACATTTTACTGTTATATAATGAAACGTCATATTCGCCTTTTGTCTATTCTTTATTCACTCCTTACATTTGTAAATACACAAAAATGCGTTTTTCTTTTTATACTCAAAATGCCTTCTCTTCACTCGCCTTCATCATTTTACAAAAACGTGTTATTCTTTACCCTAGTTAAGAACGCGTTTTCCCTCCATACGCCCTCCATTCTATATGTCTTCAGCTGAGAATTATGTGAAAACGTTACACTCTTTGAACATTTTTCTCCATCGCCTTTCCATGTATCTCCATTTGCAGATTTAGCTATATCTTTCATTGTTTATTCCCATCTCATTCGTCCATTATATGCTTTCATTCTTTTCAGCTGTGAACGCGTTTTCCATTTGCATATACCCTCCATACCATTTCATTTCTTTACATCTCCTTTCATTTCATAGTCACTTGCCCTTCCATTATATAATTCCATTACCATTTTCTAGAAAAGAAGAAAAGAACAAAAATGCCCTAGAAAGCAAATCGGGATTTTTCTAATCAATTACAAGTAGGGCATTTTTGTCTAAAATGCAACTACAAGTTAGCACAAGGAAATAAACTTACAATGGTTTCCTATTTTTCCTACTTTGCACTTTTACTTGCAATGGCTTCCAAAAATCCCGATTACACTATGTACTTGCTGTCAGCCTTCCAAAACCCGAAATTCAGTTGTGAGCCCATTTTTGCATCAATTTATTCCTTCCCTTGTCAGTCTTGTTTGCACACATGATCTATCAAACCAACAAATCAAGGCATGGACATTATTTTATAACAATTTCATTTTGAATAAGGTGTTACGGGTTCTTCATCAGTGAACAAAAGAAGAAGAGATACAACAGTAATTCATGGAGCAGCCCGAAGGTCAATAATCCTCATGAAACCATCTAGAGACAAAGTAAATCAAGCATGGAAAAAGAATGCAACGAAGAGAAAAACTTCGTTCCTAAAGAAATGGTACTACTCCAAGCTTGTGATAAAGTTGAAGTTCGCCAATAACACAAAGATTATTAAGAATGCAAATTCCTGTTCCAAGTTCAAGATGTCTTCATCAATCTTGAATACTTCAAGTTCTAAAATCTTGAAGCAACATGAAGATCATCGCAGATAAAGGATGATGTAGTTAAAGTCGTGTCTTGGACACTTAGAATAATTTCAATTATGCATTTGTAATTTTGTTTTGACAAATTACATGTAAAGTCAGAAATTGTAATGGCAAGTAGCCATGCTACTCACATTATTGAAGATTGTAATTACATGTAATCAAATTACAAGTCAAGATAAATTAGGATTGTAATTTGGAATAAGTCAATTGCAAGTAGTTGGTGGTTGAGAGAATTTCTCAAGTTAGTTGGGATCCTCCCACCTTTTTCTCATGACCTCTCTCCTATAAATACTTGAGAGGGTCCTTTGTAATTTTGTATCTTTTTGGCAAGCAAGAAAATTCTGCAGAATTTTGTACTCATAAAGACTTTGAGCTTTATAGTTATAAGTTTATCTTTTTCAAATAATATCAAGGAGTTACAGATTTCAGAGTTTGTGTTGAAATCCTACTTTGCTTCCATTGTGTTCTTTTGTCATTTTGGAGCATTACTTTGAGATTATTTGAAGATTGTAGAAAATTGCTAGGGAGAGCTTCAATTAATATATTTTCAGACTTTGTGCTGTCAATATTGAAGATTGAATTCATAAATTAGAAGTTAAGAAGAATTGCAAGTCTTTGTGCTCGTGACAATTCCAATTCGTAGTAGTTAATAGATACATCATATTCGTAGACTTTGTGCTGTCTTATGCTGTATATTATCATTAGAATTATCTTTCAAAAGGGTAGATAGGATTGCAGATTTTCAAGACTTTGCGCTTGAGGTTGTTTTCCCGTCCCGAAGGAAGTGACGAAAGTCTTTGAGCTTTCAGGAAACTTCATTTCCTTTCTACTAAATTTATTGCAAACTGCTGTTATAGTTTATTTAAAAGTTCTTATTACTTTTCTGCAAAGAGAAAAAAGTTTAATCTCTCCTGAAACAAGAGGAAAGATTATTATTCCACCCATATTTGTTTTTAGTTATTTAGATAGGGGGAGCCTTCCCTTAAATAGGAGAGTTTAACTTACACACTGTGTTGAAATCACCATTTTGTCAAACCTCCTAAGTTTACAAAATATTCAACCAACACATCCCATTCATGAGCATTCTTGCTCTCAATAATCATTATAAGTGTACTATCAAATACCTTTGTTGGTTAGGAGATCAGTCACAATGTTTTGTTCTTTGAAATAATGAAAAAATTTGACCGCTTGGAACTTATCTATCCACATTTTTGCTTCAATTAGATTCAACTTTATCCTCCAATTAATAACAGTCAGCAAGTCACCCTCCACCTCTTAACTCCTAAAAACTTTCCTTATATGCCAAGATAAGACCAGCCATAAGTGCCTCCCATTTTCCTTTGTTATTGGTTTTTGACCCCTAGAAGCTGAGAGCCACCAATAAAAAAACTGCCTTAGCTATTCCTTAAGTAGCCAACACCTACAATACTCCGGTTCCCCCTGGAGGCACCATTAAAATTCAATCACACCTTTCTGTGGACAAACACAATTTTTTTCTCTTCTTTCTTTCCACTATCTCTTAACCCTTGAATGGGTTATCCACATTTCATTTTATAATTTATTTATTTCAGTTAAAAAGTGGCCAATAGTAAAATGTTAAAAAATATTATAGTCTCATGTGCTGCAACCTACCATTCTTTTACATTGTATGAGACATCTTAGGACTTTCATCTATGAATTTTAATGGAACAATTGTGTTTAATATTTAGACATCATTTTTGTGTCTCGTTTCCTTCATCTTAACATAATTATTGCATGCAGATGTTAACTATCACCTATTAAATTCTCCATTTTGTTCTCTTGCTGTTAGAAATTATGCATATGCTGAATTTAATTCATCAAATTATATTAGCAATACGTTCTAATAAAGGCATATGTGTGATGTCCTCATCTAAGCTTACGACATCAGTCTTAATTAATTAAATATTTAATAAAGCCTTTCTTAATTCTTTTAGTTTTATTAATTATTTAATTAATTAAATAATATATTTTTAATAAAGCCTTAGGCCTTAATAATAATTCGGTTTGTGAAACCGAAAGGTGGTGGTATACATTGGGTGTTTGGGGGTCTGAGGAAGCATCACGAAAGTTGAAGGAATTTGGAATCTTGGTAATTGGAAATCTGGGAACGAAACCTCTCAGATGGATGAAATATTCCGAGCCAATTTTTTTCAATTTTTACCAAGTACACAACAATGCAAAGAGCACCCGTTAGGGTTAGATAAATCAAACCAGCAGATTACAAATAACTCGTTGCCAAGAATGCGCACTCAATCTCAACAAGAGAGAGGCTGTCATATGGCAAGAGGATCGTCAGTGCTTTAAACAAAATGCAACTGAAGGTAACTCTAACCAAGAATGTGTCCGCGAAGGACAAACCTTATGGTCGAGGAGGATCTTCGCTACAAGTCGCGAAAACCAGTCCAACACCAAGCATGGCTGCTACCCAATCAGGTATGGAAAGGGGCTGACCATATGGTGGAGTGTTAAAATTTTAATAGTACTAATAAGGAAATACGCTAGAGAATCTTTGAAGTGCACTCGGCGAGTAAGATGTACTTTCCAACCCGGAGCCGGGTGGGAGCTACCATATGACGGAGATATAAAATACAATAAGCATTATACATAATGTAAAAGTAAGGTAAATCATAAAGCCCGATTACTTTCGCATTTGCATTACAATGGAGATATTTAAATGCACATGAGAGATCAAGTAGTAGAGCTCTTCCAAATTGCTGCAACAACAGGGAATCTTTTACAAGGCTTTAGCTTTCCCTAACACCAATCCAAGAAGGAGAATGCAGATTTCTCAAATAAGATTATGACAGACCTGCACTTTAAAATATATAACCAGCAACATAGATCCTTGTCAAAATGCTCATAACTCTCTCATTTCCCACCCAAATGATCTCAAATTTGATGCAAAGGACCCTCAAGAAGATGGCGCCTAGTTTAGTAATAAGAAATGGCATCTAAAAGTGGTTATTAATTACTGACACGAATCCCAAGGCACTCCAGAAAGTACGACCTTCAAGGAATGACGAATTTGCATTATAAAATCATAAACTTCATATTAAAATCTGCAAATATTCATGAAGGGGCGCCTCCAACAAGGAAACACAATGAGACAATACCCAGAATGAGAATATTTATGATTTGAAACTTGTGAACAGAAACATACATTATTGATCATGACCAACAACTGCAGAATTGTGAAATGATAAAGCTCCAACTTCAGAAGGATAGGGAAACCAACTATAGCTGAAAAAAAACAAATCAATAACGCTCAAACCTCTCAACTAGTTGCTGTTTCAAGAAGCAGAAAGAAGAGCCAAACTAGGGAGCCTTTGTTCCCTGAAGCATTCCCAAAGCCAATGCGGTATAACATTCGTAGACAAAAGTCATCTCCGATCATAATAATGGCCTCCTTTTATAATTTTTCAAATGATCTTTTCAGAAACCCCTAAAACTTCCCCTTTTCAGACCAAACCCTAATCCTCAATAGAAATTACTTTTCCAAACAAACTTTGACTTTTAATAATACTTTATTTCCTTCTTGAAATTGGCGTCCAATTTGAGCTTAGGTTAATCTTTACTTTATAAGAAATATAATTAATTTCTTTCAATGAAACCCACACCATAAAGACATCTTTTAAAAACAACAAAATTGTGTGAGCAGACCAAGGGGTCAATGTTAAAAAATATAACATTAAAACACTTGACTTTAATTGATGAATTAGAGCTTATCTCTCCCAATTGTTACTTAGAAATACATAAATGAGCAAATGGCCCGGTCAGAGTCGAAGTAAGAAGTCAACCATTAGCGAAATAGCGGGGAATCACTTAGGAAAAAGAATTTACTAAAAATAGTAAATTCCTAAAGATGCTCAAAATGCCAAGAAGAACATATCACTGCGAAGCTCTTTGAAAACCTAGAAAGAATCCGCCATTGAATCAACCAACCTCGAGCAAGAGCATCCTTCAAAACAAGAAACCCTAATTTTACCTTCCGAGTAGCCTACGGGTCTCTGGAATAGGCCAATGGTCACTGGAAAGATCATGCTCAAGAAGGGGACATTACAATCTGCCCTTCCCAAAATTGATTGTCCTCAAGCAATACCACCACAACTCCATAAATTTTAAAACTAATCCATACACAAACAAGTATGATCCCTGGTTCCCAAACCCATCGCAGGAAGGACCCACCTTGCTGATGCTGCACCACTCTGATCACATCCGTGAAATCATCAAGCCTATGCTGCACTAACCTTCCTTGTAACCCCAAAGTGTTACCATCCATGATACTCAAACCGAAAGATCTTAAAGGAGGGGGATCAAAATCATGCAACATCTCATGTCCACAATGCCCCGAATTAACAGTATCAACCAAACTACTGTCAATCACAATTCTAAGCAATAGGAAAGATAGTCTACTCAAATCAAAATCGAACTCCTTAGCATACCTCCACATGGTAACAAACGGAACCATGACTGCAAATGTGACATCTACAAATCTTCTTGCAAGGAGGAAAGTAATCCTTTGCAAGAGCTCAACGAACTCATACTCATGTCTCCGCATGAAGCTACTATGCCTCATCTGAATTATACTGACACAACCATGAAGACTACAGAAAACACACATAGTTCTAGCCCCATGAGTCTCAGAATGGTGAACCAAAGCATGTGAGAGAATGCTGTCCTGAATCAACACTGAGAGTAAACTATCAAAGTTTACATCACAAACCATCATAAGATGAATTTGGAGAGTAGGAAAGGTGTGAAGGACCAAATAATTGCTGCTGATCAAGGCTAGGATCAGTGTAGTGCAATCTGATTCTCGAGTCCTACCCAAAGGAAAACAACAACACCACTCAAAATCCCAAGCATGAGCATGTGAGATGACCATCGAGCTGCAAGGTGACACCTCCAAGGTGGTTGGAAAACACGCTAGATCCATCTCCATGAGAAAACTACTACTTCTTTGATCAGGAGTGATGAACCAACTCTCCTGAATGCGAGAAACGCAACATGTAAGGTGGCTGGTCTGCCTCAAACCAGCAAGCTCGAGTCTCAAAATCTGTCCTGGTCTTAGCCGAGAAACACTCTCAAGAGCAACCAATCGTTCATTTCTCCAACCCATACTCAAAATTTCTCTCCAACCCAATTGTTGATGAACAAATAACCCCATCAAGTGGCGGACAAAGAAAGGAACAACATCAACAAATTTGGAAATTTGATCCTTATTCCTCCAAAAGCCCTTTCCAAATGTAATAAGCTTTATCAAGCCAAGTTGAGAATCCCAAGCACAGATACCCAACTGAAAATGATTTTCAACACAATGCAAGGTAATCTCAATGCATTCCCAAGAGCTAGTAAGGATCAAGTGTATACTGAAGATATTGATGCCTCCTCTATTGAACCCTTGAAGCCTATCCATGAAAGTTTCAACAACAATGGAGCATGAAATATTAAATGACCTCAAAACCAACTCCAAAAATGGACTAATAAATGCCAAAGCATCATTCAACCCAAGGGATGGATTGACAAGCATACAAACACCGAGTTCTAGTCCATTTTTCTTCCCTACTTCATGAGTAACAAAACTGAAATCTTTGCTCCTTGCTGCTGTAATGAAGTTACCAGCAGCTACCAAGTCTTGCTTTGTTAACACCTTGGTGTTAGGAATGTTGAAATCTCCTCGAATCAACACTTCCCATGTAGAGACTCCATCCTCAAACCCACTTATGCATCCATTACTACTCAACATATGTGGCACATCCTCATGGAGTGATATCAAGGCATCCTTAGATTGGAGTTCATGCTTGACCTCATGCTTGGTCACTTCACTACTTGACTCATTTTTCAAAACAAAGAGAGGATTGTCATAAGTTGCTTCAGCACCCACTTCAAAGAAGGGATTGTCAAAGACCTGGAAGCCATTCCTTTCGTCTCGCTGCCCCAAATCTGTACATGCAACTTCTGATTTTCTTGAAATGCTTTCAAGATCAAACTCCTCTTGAAGACAGTCAAGATCTCCAATCACTTGATTGATTTTTTCAGCTCTTTGTGCATCCTCTTGCTCCTTGAAAAGTTTGAAATCTGCAAACTGGTCTTCAACCTCTGTTAGATCCAACTGAGTTTCTTTCAACTCGTCCTTTATTGATTTAAGCTCCAGAGTGAGCTCATCAATCGTACTCTCCTTTTCATGAAAAGCACAAATGGCCTTCTTTGCAACTTCAATGACATGATCCCGTTCTCCAATAGAGTGTACGTACTCGGACTTCAAGGTCTCCAAGGAATCTCTAATAAGTTGCAAATTAGGAAGAGTAACTTCATCGGTCACTCCTCTACGTCTCTCTTCAAGCTGAGCCTTCCAATAAAGCTCTTCAACCAAGCTATGTGCGTAGTCAAACAGGGATAGAGCTTGCACTTCCTTGTCAACAAACACCTTGAATTGTCCTTCCCACTCATAAGAATGCGAAGATGGTGAATTGCTGGTTGGCTGCTTTTCAAAATCAGAACTTTGTTTTGTGACATCGCTGTCCTCAGAGCTGCTCCAACCTTCTTGTCTTTCATCCTCAACTAACGGAGAATGTTCAGTGTCATGGAGAGGGACATACTCCACAGTTTCTTCGTCCTCAAGCTTGCAATCAACTTCTTGCCTTGGTAGATCAGCCTTGTAATCTAAAACCACATTGAACCTTTCTTCTTCAAAAGCCGTAAGGTCTTCAAGCTCTTCATCCACCTCATTGCCATCTTGATCAAAGGCTATGGCAGCCCCTGACTCAAACGAACAATCATTGAATGCTGGTTTGAAAGTTTCGGAAGTAACAACATCCTCCTTGGTGGCTGCAATCAACTTGAAGGGATCACCATGGAGCTCTTCAGAGTAAGCTTCTTCATCAAAAACAACTTCTCCTTCGGCCTCCTCATAGCTTGCAAGGCAGACAATATTTTGGTCTTCATCAGGATCAAAGGGAAATTCATCCCACAAAGGTTCTTTGTTATACCTCGGTGCCAACACACCTGGATCCCAAATGCCAAGGGGTTGACTGAGATGATCAACAGGAAGAGGTTTTTCATGCTTCACTGGAAGTATTGACTCAATGAATAAGTCAGATCCTGAATCTCTTAAGCTGATATCTTCAAAAACATTTTCTTCCAATGGTTTGGTTTGCTGGTCAAACCCAAATCCAACAATGTCACCACCGAAATGAAGTGAAGATTCTTCGATGTTGCTTGTTTCGAAAACTTCACCTTCATTATCTTTTATGGAACCATCATGAGAAAGTATGTCGCTGATTTCCTCATGTGGAACTTCTTGGGGAGTTGAGACAGCAACAAGAGTAAAACTATCCACCACCAATTCTTCAACACGAGGTGGTACAGTCATGTTGGAATCATTACCAACTTCATCACTTTGGCAAAGCTCATAGGCTGACTCAACGGGACCATAAGTATTTCCTTCTACTTGCTCTTCATCAACAAACTCATCCCATACAACAGTACTACTAAAATCTTCAGTGAAGCCCTTAGCTTCAAGACCTTCATAGGTTGAATCCTTATTAGGATTCAAGACTGTCGTTCTGTTCTTTTCACCAAGCTGATCTTCATCACTTACTATTACATGCAAGTCAAGGGAAGTATTATGGGGTTCTACTCTTAACTCTTCACTTGCCACGGTATCTTCATCAAGCTCACGATCATTCTGATGTGGCATGTGCACCTTTCTATCCCGACTTTCAGACTTAGCATAAATCTTTCTGACTCCCCATTTTATGTCCGGATTCTTCATTAGCGTACACAGTTCATGCATTAACTCAAGTAGTGACTTCTCTGTAGTCGTCTCTTTCTGTACGTAGTGTCTGGTATCTCTGTCACTCATCTGTCAAATGAACTTTGTTGGGCACAGGATGGCAGGATCTTGGCTCTGATACCACTGAAATATTCTGAGCCAATTTTTTTCAATTTTTACCAAGCACACAACGACGCAAAGAGCACCCGTTAGGGTTAGATAAATCAAACCAGCAGATTACAAATAACTCGTTGCCAAGAATGCGCACTCAATCTCAACAAGAGAGAGGCTGTCATATGGCAAGAGGATCGTCAGTGCCTTAAACAAAATGCAACTGGAGGTAACTCTAACCAAGAATGTGTCCGCGAAGGACAAACATATGGTTAGAGGATCTTCTACGCTACAAGTACTGAAAACAAACTCAACACCAAGCATGTGCTACCCAATCCAGTATGGAAAGGAGGCGACCATATGGTGGAGTGTTAAGAATTACAATGCTAATAAGGGAAATAAGCTAGAATGTTGAAGTACTCGATGTCAAGAATGTGCTTTCCAACCCGAGACGGAATGGGAGCTACCATATGACGGAGGTATAAAGAAATACAATAGCGTATACAAAATGTAAAGTAAGACTGAGAGAAATGCTGACAGTACTACTGTTCAGCTTACAATGAATATTTAAATGCCTGCAAGATCAAGTATTAGAGTTCTTCAAATTGCTGCAACAACAAGGAATCTTTTACAAAGCCTTTAACGCTTTCCTAACACCAATCCAAGAAGGAGAATGCAGATTTCTCAAATCAGATTATGACAGACCTGCACTTTAAAATATATAACCAGCAACACAGATCCTTGTCAAAATGCTCATAACTCTCTCATTTCCCACCCAAATGATCTCAAATTTGATGCAAAAGACCCTCAAGAAGATGGCGCCTAGTTTAGTAATAAGAAATGGCATCTAAAAGTGGTTATTAATTACTGACACGAATCCCAAGGCACTCCAGAAAGTACGGCCTTCAAGGAATGACGAATTTGCATTATAAAATCATAAACTTCGTATTAAAATCTGCAAATATTCATGAAGGGGCGCCTCTAACAGGGAAACACAATGAGACAATACCCAGAATGAGAATGTTTAAGATTTGAGACTTGTGAGCAGAAATATACATTCAGCAGTCGTGACCAGCAACTCTGGAATTGACAGGAAATGATAAAACTCAACTACGAAGGATAGGAAACCAACTATAACTGAAAAGACAAATCAATAACACTCAAACCTCTCAACTAGTTGCTGTCTTTCAAGCAAGAAGAGCCAAGCTAGGAGGCCTTCATTCCTCAAAGCAATCCCAAAGCCAATCTGGCAGCATAACATTCCTGTAGACAAAAGATAATCTCAATGATAACCAATGGCCTCCTTTTATAATTTTCAGATGATCTTTCTCGAAACCCTAAACTTCCTTTTCGAACCAATCCCTAATCCTCCAATAGAAGGCGTCCCACTTTTCCAAGCAAACTTTGACTTTTAATAATACTTTATTTCCTTCTTGAAATTGGCGTCCAATTTGAGCTTGGGTTAATCTTTACTTTATAAGAAATATAATTAATTTCTTTCAATGAGGCGCCCACCCATAAAGACATCTTTTAAAACAACTTAAAGTGACGAGCTAGGCCAAGGGGGTCAATGTTAAAATATAACATTAAAACATGACTTTAATTAAATAATTTGACTTATCTCTCCAATTGTGCCCCGAAGCCATAAATGAGCAAGCCAACTGATCAGTCTGAAGTAGAAAGTCAACCATGCCGAAACCAACAGGAACACTGCCAGAAATAGAATTTACTAAAAATAGTAAATTCCTGAAGATGCTTAGAATGCCAAGAAGAACATATCACTGCGAAGCTCTCTGAAAACCCAGAAAGAATCCGCCATTGAATCAACCAACCTCGAGCAAGAGCATCCTTCAAAACAAGAAACCCTAATTTTACCTTCCCAGTAGCCTACGGGTCTCCGGAATAGGCCAACGGTCACTGGAAAGATCATGCTTTCGAGAAGGGGACATTACAATGGAAAGAACATGGTTGGGCCGAGAACAATTATAGAGACTTGTGAATAATTTATCATCAACCACGGAAAGGTCTCGAGGGTTATGGTGCTGAATATTCATTCTATATTGGGTTACGGCGGCCATGGCCACCCTCACGCCTAGATTGTTCTTGACATCATTTCACATTTTTGGTGGGATGACGACTTTGTGCACAGGTAGAAGAACAAAGTCTCATTGACGAGGGTGGACACGATCGAAAAGAATTCGTGGCTGTTTTTTCTAAAACATCAACTGTCTCATATTGGACGATTTGCATTCCTGAAAGCAGCTGAATATTATTACGGGTTCATGTGTTCAGCGAACGCGTATTCTATGCTGGCGTAAACTCTTGAGTGTCGTGTGACTTGGACGGAGACTACCATTAGCGTTGTTGGTGCAAAGAACGACATTGGACCAATCAATATTATCGAGGCATTCATAATCGATACATATTCCCTGGAAAATATACAGGGAGGTTGAGTTTATAATTTCCCTGTCATTGGGTGTTGCATCTTCACATATGATGATCGGCGTAAATGATATTGCGAGAATGATATATGACTTATGAGCAATCGTCATTGCTATGGTTTAAGTGGCTAAAAGCCAAGTTGTGGGCGTCATTGATGTTGACATAATCATCCGGCTTCATACTCAGAATGTGGATTTTGGATATGCTACCTAGAATGATATACATTGCATGGTATTGGGCCTTTGTATGACGAAATAGTGAAGGCACGAATCTGTGAGGATTCATTCCAAGTCTCGTGTTGAAGCGGCAGACTATTAACATTGAAAGTTTACTGTTTAAGGAGACTTGAGAGCATAGGAAGGGGAGAAAGAGAAGTTGTCGATATCCAGAGACATTAATCTTACCTGGGTATGTTGAATTTGATTCGTAGGAATCAGTTGCGGAACCAAACTTATGCGGGTGATTGAGCACATTGACTTATATTCATACGTGGGTCAAAGATCATTCACGGACTAGCACAAGACAAATCAGTGGTTGCCTCTGTTTCTTAACCATGAACTTCCTATTATTGTTGAGTAAAGGCTATCTTTTGAGGCTGGTTCGAAATGCATTGAGGTTTCTTGGATGTTAGGATCTGGCATTGTTATATGTGCTTATTGCCTATTGAAGAATTGCTGTTTTGTAATGTTGGTACGTTTTGTTGGTACCATTGCAATTTTCTATACCCTGGCCCGTTTGGGTTCATTCACAATAATCTGTAATGCAATCTGGTTGTATCATCATTCATTTGTAATCAGAAATCACAATCATTAAAGTTTTAGTAAGGCTTGCAATCAGTTCGTCATTATGTTTATAAGAAGAAGTAGAAACATTTCAATATTACCTGGCAACATTATTTCAACTCTGCCTTATGCCTTTGAAGTGATAAATATATATATAGTTGGGTATCATGGTCATAATTGAATGTTTGAGGATCTATGAATGAGAATTCACTCAAGTATTTGTCTATATGTTCCTAATTGTGATGAGTATTGGAAGGAGATTTGCAAATACTAGAATACATGTATCTGCATGCACGAAGGCAAGATTATTACCAAACGGATCATACAAAATAGTTTGACACCACACCATAGAATTGTCAAACTAGAAGGGAAATCGTTAAAATATTGCTCAACCTAAGTTGGGGATATTACAGTGGTATCAAAGCCATCATCTTGCCAACCTTGGGTATAAATCAGTTTGCATCAAATGGCTAGAATTAAGGATGGACGGTTGTATCCTGTTTTCCTTCCTACCTTGCTATCAAAAGAAAAGAAGCTTAGCTTGGAGAAACAATTGGAAGACCTTGTTCAATTACACCAAAAGATGAATCTTGATTTTCTGCAAACACATCAGAAGCTAAATCGTGATTTGCAGCATCTTGCAGATTCACTGTCAATATTCAAATGTCGAGGCTTTATTGTTCAAATTTCTTAGGAATGTGCTTTGTTGGAGTTTCTGTGTTCACCTTCCTAGAGTGCCTTTCCCTTGAAACCCTAATCATTTTTCCTTAAGTTTCCTTTTAGCGTTGGAATTTTGGCCTTCCCCTTACTTGGATAACTTGTAAGGATCATCCTTGACTTTTCACTCTTGACTCAATATTTTTACTTTATCGAAGTCGGAGTTGCAACCTTACCCTTACCTGGGTACCCATTATGCCTCACCTCTAATCCCCAATTCCCCACTTGCATTCCCTCCTTTTGTTGAGATTTCAGAGTTCTCCATCCTATCATACCTTTTCACCATTCCCCTTTCTTTCCCCTTGCCTTTGTTAGAGTTTCAGACCTTTCCTTACCTTCATGTGACACTCTCAACCCGCTCTTTCCTTTATGTATGTCAGAGTTTTGTTGCCTTCCCCTACCAGCATGTCTTTTGTGCAAACCTTGACTCCTTGATACTCACATTGAGTTACCCTTTGGATTGGGGCTTTGGCCCTTTCCCTTACTTGAGTAGCTTTTCCATTGCAACCCAAAACTTTGACCTTCGAGATTCCTACCTCTTTGCACTATTCATCCCACCTACCTCCTTGCACAACCTAGGATGCCATTAATGGTCAATTTTGATGCTGCAAATACTTCAGAAGGTTTTCTCCAGCCCAAAAACATTGTTCAAATTTGAAGGGTGTGATTTCACATGCATTCGAGGTGCTGGAGGTGAATGATGGCCATGCTTCATTAATGTGGTGGTTGCATCTTCTGCTACCTTTGGTCCTCGTGTTTATCTAGCCATTATTTTGGCGGGATTTGATACCAGCCATTGATGTGGTTGATATAAAGGGTGAATGTGTCCATTCAGGGGTATTATGCATTATTCAACACATAGAAAACCTAACCGGAACCTTGCTTTGAGCACTCGTGTTCAAACAACTAGATTAGAGGACACAAACCCTTGGATTTGCAAGAGATTAGAGTTCAAGAACCCTTTGGTTTCACGAGTCAGAGGACAAAACCCCTTTGGCCTTGTAGGATGATCTCATCTAGAGGTAGTAAATGAGCTTCATTGTGGCAGATCTCAGCTGTACCAAGCTTGTTTGATTTGCATATTGTCATGGGTGTGAGCATGGTATTTTCAGTTTGTAGTTGCTGCTGTGCAGCTGTTGTATCTACTGTTATTGCAGCATATTGTGATGTATTTTCAGACTTATTTAGTATAAGGAAAGATTTGAAGCTTTTTTGTCATTTGTTGGCCTCACATGTTAATCTGGGTTGTTAATGTTAATGTTTTTGATTAGATAAGCAGGGTTTTGAAAGGGCCTTGACTTCTGTACAAGAAAAAGATAGAGCATGAAGCACAACCAGACAGCAACTAACACAAAAAAAAGGACAACAAAAGACTACAAAAGGAATAGCAAAACTTAAAAAACCATCCAGCCCACCCTAAGTCATGGTGGTTTAAAAACTTGTTCCAATGTGTTTTGCTTTATCTCAAAAAGAGGATCCTTTTCTCCGAAACTAACTTGTTGCAGAGAAGGGTCATACAATCACTGATTGAACCAGCACACATACCCAAGGCATTAAAATCCATAGGGGTAATACCCTTTTAGATCCGCTTTCTGAACTTCCTGAGGCGGAGGAGAAAAGGAATCCTCCTTAGAAGCTGAAATATGATCCTTCTTCCAAACAAAGTGTTGTTTCTTATTCTTAAAACCAGTAGTGGAAGTACGACCCACCACACCACAAGAGTGGCAGATAACTGAAGAGTCTTCATGGTCAAATTGCTGCTCCCAAGTTCCAAATCTTGAAGACAAGGTAATCTGAGCGGGGAGCTTCTGATTTTTCTCCACAAAAACACAAAATCTTGCGAAAAGCAAGCAATTCATAAATTTAGTGATCTTATAAAAAGCACAATATTGCCCAAAAGAATTGGCAATAGACATGAATTTTTTTTCATTCTAGAATTCCAAAGGAAGCCCATGCAAATGGACCCAAATAAGAAACTTGAAAGTCTCCAACAGAGGGTTGAAACCAGGGGACCAATTTTGAAGACTTAGACCATTACAACCCAGAAACCAGGGGCCCTCAAGAAGGACCTTAGATCTATCCTCTTGGTAGGAAAAAAGAAGAAGAAACCATTCAACATTGCAGATTCCTCAACATTTCCATGAAGCTTCCAAATCCAAAGGATCCATCTTCTAACAGTACAATATTGGGGTGGTTATCGCAAAACCTCCCAACAAGCAAGCTCTTAAGCCAATCAAATGTCTCAGCACGAAGAGATCTAGGAACATGAATAATTATCTAAGTATCCTCCATCCCCATAGGAGAGACACCCAAAAAAGAACACCTAGCAGAACTGCCTTCCTCCACATCCCTCGGGGAAACAAAAGCCCCAGGAGAAGAAACAACAACAACTAGAACATCTACAGGAGAAGAAACAACAACCTCCATAACGTCTACAGGAGAAGACACAACAACAGAATCATCCACCTTTTACAGAAACCCCCTCTCTTCCAGAGTAGAAGAAATGGGCATAGGCAGATCCATATGCTTGAGTTTCGTAGTAGGGGACAAAACCCCCTTAGAAGGGAAAAAAAAACCTTTTTTCATACCCAAAAACTGGTCTCCAATGGTGGCCTCACCCACAGGCACCTCAACAAGCTTATTTTCCTTCTAACAGGCATCCAAGAGGATAGTCATGAGAAATTCATCCTCTTCGTCCAAGACAACCCCTTCACAGGATGATAAATCAAAGGAAGCTAGGGAGGAAGGGAAAACTTCTTCCTCCCCCGACCAATCCTCTGCCTCCGCACTTTCCATTTCATTAGACAAAACCAACATCACAGCCTACAACCACAGAAGGAGCCACTCCATCCAAAACCGCTGAAGTCACAGGGGAGATGAAGCCAACACTATGGACTTGCTCCAACACACTACCTTCACCCTCCCCATCATTTGAGCCGCCCTCATCATTGCTTTGCTTAGCAAAGGAAGCTAGACCTTCCCCGCCACCATTGCCGAAGGTTTCTGTTGCTCCCATTGAATATGATATTAGATCCTCAACAAGTTAAATAATGAAATCTGGGTTTTAATACGAGCTGGTTAAAATATGTAAATCTGAAAGTCACCTCAACAAGCTTATTTTCCTTCTAACAGGCATCCAAGAGGATAGTCATGAGAAATTCATCCTCTTCGTCCGAGACAACCCCTTCACAGGATGATAAATCAAAGGAAGCTAGGGAGGAAGGGAAAACTTCTTCCTCCCCCGACCAATCCTCTACCTCCGCACTTTCCATTTCATTAGACAAAACCAACATCACAGCCTGCAACCACAGAAGGTCTGAAGGAGCCACTCCATCCAAAACTGCTGAAGTCACAGGGGAGATGAAGCCAACACTATGGACTTGCTCCAACACACTACCTTCACCCTCCCCATCATTTGAGCCGCCCTCATCATTGCTTTGCCTAGCAAAGGAAGCTAGACCTTCCCCGCCACCATTGCCGAGGGTTTCTGTTGCTCCCATTGAATATGATATTAGATCCTCAACAAGTTAAATAATGAAATCTGGGTTTTAATACGAGCTGGTTAAAATATGTAAATCTGAAAGTTATTTGTCAAGATTTTTCCATTGGGGACATTACAAAAACCAAGAAAGGATATATTGCTGTAGATATCTTAAGAACAAAGGCATATTACAAAATCCCTTGCTATAAGATCCAAAATATTAGGATTGGGTCAATGCTTGCCTCCTTCCCCTCTTGTAGAGGACAGTTTCCATCATCCATTGAAAGCCAAAGCCGATGCTCCTTGCTTCCAAACAAAGATGCTCAACTTTTGTCTTTCTACGTCTTCTTTTCTTGGTTGTAGTAATCCTAAAACATAAGAGGCAAGCCAATAGCTTTCACAGCATTTGTGAAGCCCAATTCACAATCATTAATTTCAGTCAGAATTTTCCCTTCTGCCAATCCTTTGAGCTCAAGTATAACATTTAAATTCTTTTCACGGGGAAACTTATCCATAGAAACATAATTACCAAAATTGATCTCTGCCCTTGTTTTCTCAGTTCTGGACCTTTGCTCTCTCTTACCTCTCAAGCCACAGTTGTCTTTTGTTGTGTGATTTTTGTCAGGAGGTCATCCTCAAAGTCATTGTAGTCCAGAGAATCCATATTCATAACCTCCTCTTCTTCCTTGCTTGAGGGGAACTCAATGGCACTCACATTGATCTGAGGGATTCCTTTTGCCCCATCCTCTGTTCCTTGCATTGAGGAAGAAAGCATAACATCCATGGATTTATCCTACATAAACTTGCCATGGTTTCTCCTAATGAGATCTAGTTTCAGCTTACAAATTTTGAATACACTTTTGAAGTTTAATAGTCTTGAAATCTCTTGAATTGCCCCCTTTGATTACCATTAGAAGCAGAGAAATGACTACTCTTCATAATTTATATATTGAATCCAAGGGGCATATTTTGATTTGATATAAATGGAGTATGGAAGGGGCTTAGAAAGATCAATCAGCACACACTTTCACCAAGTGACTTTGTACATCTTTTGAGGATGGACCAATCTTCATGAAATCAGAAATCTCCTATTTGTTCCACAAGAAGCTTCAAAAGACCTATATTTTGCATAACCAAGGGAAGATTGTAAAATCTGATCCAAATGGTGACCCAAGAAAATACCACCTCCACAGGATTTAAAAAGGGATGCCATGGTCAGCCCAAGGATGGAATTTGATTGCAAGAAAATCCCTGGAGAGCACAAACATCTAAGGGTCAGATATTGAAGGCTAAGATTCCTCAATCAATTTGTAAATCTCCAAATAGAATGTCCTCCTGCCCATAACTCTACAAATATCCTCCTGCCCATAACTCTACAAATAATAGATCAGCTTTCCAAATTTTCAACAACTGGGTTGATTTGGTTTTCTGCAAGGCAAAATTCTGCAGAGGAGGGGGAGAGTGAAACTGGGATTTCCCCTATGAGGATAGAATCTACTAAGTCCCTGGTTAATTTCAAAACTTGCTGAGCATTCACTGAAAGCTGATGCTGTAAAAGAGGGTCACTCATTAGCCTGCCCTGTGCACGCTAATTGGGAGGAGACACCTTGGAAGACCGAGCGATGGGCACCAAAAAAGCCTTGAGGAGGGCAGTATGTTTTATATATATATATATAGAAATTTTTAATTTTTTATATATATAATATGGCTGAACCCAGTTGTACCAAACACAAAATTTTTGCCATACCAGCAAATCTGATTTGTACTCGAACCAGCACACAGTATATGTATTTATATATATGCATGTGTGTATTTATACATATATGTAAATGTATAGATATATCTACTTACACAGACACACACACACAGAAAAACAAACACACACACATGCGTTTGAATAAATCATTAGGTCAAGCTCTCTAAGTAATGGCTGCTTAGTTGGTTTTTACTGCTGCACTGTTGGGTTTCCTGTGATGGAGTCAAATGGGTAACATTGTTGTTCTGATATGTATGTTCAACAACAATTGTTGTATGTGCAGGTGCAGATGTTTCTATTGCAAATAAAGGAGGACGCACTGCTCTACATTATGCTGCCAGCAAGGGGCGGCTTGAAATAGCCCATTTTCTGATTGTCCATGGTGCCAAAATCAATCAAAAGGATAAGGTGTGTGCATAGATATCCTGTAGCACTCTCTTTCAGCACATAGGCTGTTCTGACAGATACGTGGTTGATTCGTAGCCCTGATTTGTTTTCTATTATGTAATATCCCCAATGGGGATCTGCCCTAAAATTCTGATTTTTTATTTCTGCTCAAACCTTAATTCTGATTTCTGATTTTTATTTTCTAATTTCCAACAAAATATCACAGCAAACATACAATTGCCCAAACATGACAAATAATACATGCCAAATGTTGCTACCAATTGATATTCATATTAAACATGAGATTCACTATGAAAAACACAAGACAGGGCATCCAAATGAACATACAGGTCTGATTTTCTGTAGATAATTTCTGCTGTTACAAAACGGACTATTCTGGACTGATTTTACAAGGAACTCAAAGGCTCAAACATGCCAAACATAAGCCCAGATTTCTGCTCTACAAATCAGATCTGAAAATCTGATTATGCAATGCTGCTCCAACCTCCAAATGTCTCCAATGAAGTGCAAATAGAACTCCGTTATGAGTCCTCCACAAGATGAGCTAGGTTTTCGTCCAACTGACCTTCCTAGCATAAGGGTTTTCGTCCTTTTGCTGGTCTGCCATGCTTATTCCAAATCTCCGATGATGAAAACAAACCAAGTGACCTTGCATAAATACATTGCCAACCAAGGGGGTCGGCCTCACAAAGGAAAATTCAAATATTAAATTATTGCGCCAACAACAAAAGGGTCGGCCAGAATATAAATTATAATTCAAAATATTATTTTAGGTGCCAATACTCAAATGAGTCGGCCAGAAATAAATTTAAATGTTATTATTTTTTTATTAATTTAAATTATTATTTATTTAATATTATTTTAAATATTATGTTGATATTTATTTTAAATTAGCATTCAAGAATGTTGTCTCCCGCCCAAATTCAAATTTGGTTCCCAATTAATTTGGGGACATGACATTATTTTTTCATACCCATTCTGCATCATGAATGGTTTCTTGGCAACTATATACAGAAGCTGACAAAGAAGATGGTATGGCCAGTTCAAACCTATGAAAATGGAAATCTTGAGCATCTGTTCAGTAGTTGTCCCATTCCATTCTTATAATATTAACTTTGAGAATGTCTTTTAACTTCTTTCATGTGCTTGACATACATAAATAAGTTGAATTATTTAGAAATCAACATATACATTATATATGTATGTCAAGCACATGAAAGAAGTTAAAAGGCATATTCTTGTAACGGGACAACTACTGAACAGTTGTTCAAGATTTCCATTTTCATATGTTTGAACAGCCCATAACATCTTCTTTGTCAGCTCATATACATATATATGCACACACTTAAATATCATTATCCACATTTTCACCCATCCTCTGCCATGGATTCGACATTGGTTTCCTTTGAAGATTTGAAAATATTTTAGTGTTATCCACCTTTTAACATGTAATTCCCCTTCGAACAACTAAGTAAATATTCACATCTTATATCTATTGTGCAGTTTGGTTGTACTCCATTACATCGGGCAGCAGGTGCAGGGCACCCAGAACTGTGTGAAATGCTGATAGAGGAAGGTGCAGATGTGGATGCTACTGACAAAACTGGTCAAACACCTCTTATGCATGCAGTAATCTGTAATGACAAGCAGGTATAAGAGATTCATACTCACTCATCTTGCTTTTTGAAGATGTGTTAGATTTGATATTGTGGATCTTTTGCCATGCATACACATCATTGAAAGAACCACAAATTTTTTCTAGTGTGCTGTTTCAGGCTATTGCAGTACCAATATTCATAAGATTTTTTTATTTTCCATATTGCTCTTTTACTTACAAATTTATGCTTTAGATCATATATAATATATTTGTGACATGTTAGTTGTCATAACTTCAATACTATATTTATACAAATTATGACTCCTAAATTGCGAAGGAAAAGTATTCCACAATTTTGAAAAGAATAAGTATTTGTAAAGATTTCTTATATGGTTATCTGATTTCTTACATTCTTATAGGTCGCTTTGCTTCTAGTGAGGCATGGTGCAGATGTGGATTGTGAAGACAATGAAGGCTATACGGTCCTTGGTCGAGCTGCAAATGAACTTAGGCAAACATTGATTGATGCTGCCAGAGTAATGCTAGAGGGTTAATGACATGTATTTTTGTTTTTACTTTGAATGATGCAATCAGGTCTGAGAGGTTTTCTGGTGCTTTTTAGAGTGATGTTTCAAGTTAACAACTGAGTGGATCAGCTAAAAGAAATTGAAAATATTTCTTAGTCATAATACATGGCTAATGATTTGAATTTGTTCTAGAATTCAGACGTTCCTGCTAGTGCCTTATTTTGTACACAACACATGAAGTATATGCTAACATTTAACATTCTTTTAGGGTGATACGTCAATTTCATGATCTTTAATGTGCATTGTGGAGAGATATTCGGTATTGTATTAGAGCTATATTTACAAAACTATTTATTTCAATTCTCTTTGGAATTTACCATGGTATCAAGTGATGAATGTTCTGATTCTTTGAGTGAGCACAATTTTAGATTTTTCCATATGCATCCACTAAGAAGAATAAAATCCTATAGTACATGGAAAAAAATCTTTTAACTTGAAACAAAGACCTACAAATTACAGTTCTTTAATAACCATTAGTTTTATTTTACCATAAGGTACACTATGTTTGTTTGATGAAAGCATACACAGGTTGAGCTTTAATGCAATGGAAAATGGTAGCTATTGAGTGGAGTGAGGTCCAATTTAGTTTAATGTAATCTAGGGTTTAATGCAATCTAGGGTTGAATGCTTGCTCATGGCCAGAAATGGCAAATGGAACTTGGAAAAACACAATCCAAGAAAGACAAGTTGAGTGTCTTGCAACATGAAGTGACAAAAAGCTATCGTGAGAGAAAAGTCATGAAGCACAAAAACCTTCAGTTGCAATCTCTCGACATTAGAGGTTGGGAAGGAGTTAGTGATGAGATTCATGTTGATATTTGTTTAATGTTATTGAGATGATCATTGTCTAATAGATCTTATAAATGTTGTTTGGATTACTTAAACTATGGAAGTAAGGACATAATTTATCTAGAACTAATAATATGCTATGTTCCACCAAGTTTCTATGATGGGGATGATGGAGGATAGGGGGACACATTTTTAGGATTGATTTATTAGGAGACCTTTTTAGGGGATGGCTATTGAAAAATAGGGAAAATTTTCAAAATATAATTAATTTCAAATAACATATGATAACATTGATAAGACATTTTGTAGGAGTAAATGGTGACTCCCAACACCTCCAAGAATAGTTGTTAGACCAAAATATCTTCCACAAGAGAGAAAATGACAAGAATAGTTTGTTGTATTATGATTCCAAGATTGATAGATTGAATATATGATGTACATGTGATGCCTTGCTTATAAATGCAAGTTGTGAGATAGAACTAGACAATATCTTGACATGTGTCTTAATCTTGTACAATGAGACAACTACCTCAACAATATTAAATGACTTAGGACATAAACATTAAATGTCAAGAGATAAGCTAACATCTAATAACAATCAACACCATCTAGAAAGATTTCTAAGTGGATTCAACATGTAAATATGAGTCGCTAACGACTTGTTAGGTAAAACACCTATTTGCACCAACACCCCCCTTAAGTGCAACTTAGGGAGAAGATTATTATGCAAATTATGCGAAGATGAAGATGAAGATGAGTTCCGAGTATGAGGTCATATTAGGTACCCATGTACAATGCAAATGCGATCTTTCACAAACAAAGAAAAGTAGAAAATCTAGTGAGACAAAACTCCTCTTCAAAAGAGAAAAGATACAAAGAAAGTTGGTGTATGAAGGATTTCAATGATACCCTTCAAGGACTACATCCATTATGTATATACAATCAATAATCCCTTTATAAGAGGGAAATAGAGACAAGATATCCCCTCCATAATGTGTAATCTACAAAAATGGTAAGTGTGAAGACAACATAATCCAATCAATAAATCGTATATAATTGCAAGGTTGAGACACATTTTCCCAACACTAAATAGAACTTGAGGCAGCAAGATGGCATCTTCTTGTATGCTAGAAGCTTGATTCAACTATTGGGTTGACACAAAGAAATGTTGAGGTTTGGTGTTAAAAGGCTTTTCAAGATCTTACTATGTTAACTTGAGCTTGACTTTGTAAATATCCTCATTTATTGTTATATCTTAATTTAATCTTGAGAAACATTAAAAGAGAGATTTTTGAGGGAGTCTCTTTAACTAAATATCTAATTGTGGAATAAGGGTAGCACCTTGTGGTTACCAAATAGATCATTGTCCATTTTGTTTAAAAGTTGTAGGATTGAGTAGTAAGGGTATTTGTTGCAGTTTTAGTGAAATTCATTATACAATGAATCCTATGTAATTGTAACATAGTAAGAGAATGAAAAACTAATGTAAATCCTATGTAATTGCAACACAATAAGAGAATGAAAAACTAATGTAATGGGTAGAGGGCAAGCTCCATACGAAAGTCCAATTAGGTGAGTGAAGGGTAAGCTCCAAATCTTGCTAAAGAAATTGATTCTATAACCACATTTTGCCTAAAAGTGTTTGCTAGCGTAGAGATGAGAGCTCTTGATGTTTTGTGACTCTATTTATCTAAAAGAGACCCAAAACTTGAAATCTATGTAAGTTGGAGAACAAATAGTGCTGAAATAAATAATATCTACTAATCTTTATTTAAGAAATTGTTCTAATATAATCTTTTGAGCAAATGAATAAATATAATCTTGAGGTTAATATATTGCCACTACAATTTTTAAGAATTGGAAAGAAACATGATTGTTATAAAATTTGATAGTTTGATCAAACACAATGTTGTCTATTTTATCTAACTTATTGATATTAATGTTCTTGTGTACTTGTACATTCAGATTGATTGCTGCCATGTCATCTTCCCTTGCAAAACATCATTGATAATATTACATCTAGAAATATTAAATCTTAAAATAATCAAGACTATACTATATTATTACACACATACTTGCATAGAAAATCAAAATGTTGGATTTATATTGAGAGGTGTCTAGAAAGACAATTGTTATTGAGTTGATTTTTTACAAATTTTAATGAGCACTTGTCTTAGAAATTTCCCCTTCATCTATCTACAAATGAATAATGCAACCACTTGTGGTTCACTATCATTCTAATTGAAACTAGGATGCAGCTTCATCTATATACAAACTTTTTTTTATCATATGCTTCTATCATCTTGTTTTCAATCTCAGTGCATGTGGAAGGTTCTTGGTGTGGTGACCTAGTTTAACAAATTGTAAAAGACTAGCATATGTGTTGTTAAATGTTAGGAAATTTTAATTGGATTGCGACTGCTTTGATAAAGTGATTGATATTTTAAAGGATTTTAGGAGGGACTCTTGACACTAGGTAATACAAAACCACAACAAATAACCAACATCAACTTTTGGGTTTGGGTTCATCTTTTTGAGATCTATTAAGGGATTCCAACCCAAAAAATAGGAGAACAAAATAATAGAAATAACATACAAGAACAATAGATAATTAATTTTAACAAAGGTGTTGTTTCTATCATTTATTGTTGTTATACTTGATTTGATTTTAAAATAAGGATAGCTATAGTGTCTTTTAATAGTTGAAGTTGGTACTTGTTATCTATACAAGGGGCCCTATCCCCAAAAATTAAGAGAGAACATAATAATAGATAAGAAACATACATAATTAATATAGACAAGGGCATTTGGGGAAGGATTAGCCAATCCTAATGCTAAATGTTATGAGATCTCAAAATTAATTCAGTTGACTCCTTTCTAGATTTTTTAATAAAAAGATAGATATCATCTTGAATTGAACAAAATCCAATAAGGGTATCAAGGACTTGTTGATAATTATTCAACCCTAAAGATGAACCTAAACCCAACATAGAAAGCCTCAAGAAAAAAAGATATGTGAGGAGATTAGAGACATTGTAGAGGGAATATCAAGAGTGGGAGTTGATGTTACCACATTAGGCATCAAAGAAGGAACAATGAGGTTAAGGAGTGAAGCCTGAGGAGGGAGGAATTGAGGGAGGCACTAAAGCTTGAGAAACAACCTCCAAACCCACCTTAGGAGAAGAAACCTTATGGGGAACAAATTCCTCAACCCTAGAAGAAGGAAGGGTTGAAGAAGTGGGAGTAACCATAGGAGGAAGAACTTCATTCGAATTTTGAAGGCTTGGATAAGATTTCAAGTGAGACTTGGTGTTCACCCAATGAATTGATAAAATAAAAGGATTTTCATCCTTACACCATGTAGCTTGATTATGAGATTTTTTCCTTGCAAATGAGCAATCATTTGCCAAATGACTCAAGCCAAAATATTTATGACATTGAAATACCAACTTCTCATCATCTTTTTTTTTTTCAAATGTGATTCTCCACTTGAAGCCAAAATTTAGTTGGTAAGCCCTTAAAGATGTCTGATTCAACCTGAATGTGTACAAAAATAGGATGATACAAAACATCAGTTTTTGAGGATGGAGCCAAAACATATTTGAGTGTGTTGCATGTGTACAAAAGTAGGATGATACAAAACATCAGTTTTTGAGGATGGAGCCAAAACATATTTGAGTGTGTTGCATGTGTACAAAAGTAGGATAATACAAAACATCAGTTTTTGAGGATGGAGCCAAAATTGAAGTGGAAAATAAGGAAGCCTCACCCACATAGAAAACAAAGATAACAATTTTGAAAGATGATTGAAAAGTGGGTATCGAAACTTCATCAATAAGATTGATTTCTTCAAAAACCATGCGCCTTGAGCTAAAATATTATCTCTATTGATCATATCTTCACATAAAATGACAAAGAAACCTTGAGTATAAGGGTAGATATATACTAGTTTTGAAATAAAGGATACCAAATATGAGATACTAAATAATGAAGCTCAAACAAACTTGGCTAGTGATGGCGAAACTTGCATATCAAAGCATTTTGGATGTAGGTCTTTTCTTCATCCAATATATCAAATTCCAAAACCACCACAAGAGTTCCAAACAAATAGGGAATCACAAATATAACCTACCACCATCATCCAATACTTGCAAGCCCATCCCAACCATCTAGGAAATTGAAAGTTGTTTATAGATCTTAGTGGATCCATCCCATGATAGTGATAAACCATTTCCAAGTGTAACAAGAGCCACAACCCCATGATCCTACCTAGAAACATCCATAGATACAATATTTTGATCAACATATACATTCTCTCTCAAGCTAGAAATGGAAGCCACTACTACATTAATAAAAGATTTAGGGTTTACAAGAGGGAAAATTTTAGAAACCATTATGGCCATTCTTTTTCCTTTCCCATACTTGTATTATGATATTACATCAAATTTAATGATGAATTATTTCTATAGGTTCTTGGTATGCATTGATGAGTTGTAGATATTCTTAATTAATGTACACATTATTTAATATATTCTTATAAGTTGTGATCCAATCAAAATCATAAATTAAATAATTTTTAATTAAATGTTCAGTTGTTCTATCTTGTAGTTTGTTTTCTAAATTATAAATACTCAATTTAAATTCTTTCTAATTGGTTGCTATGATTCTTTTTAAATGAATAGTCATGTTTTTGATGGCCCCCCAGAACCCAGTACAAGGAAAGGAAGGCTGCAAAAAAATATACCATAAACCTACAGTAGCACCACAATAGCTTCTAAGAGATAAACATGACTACAACTGCTGCATCAAACAAACATACAAGGGCCTAAAACCCCAAATACAACTTGGTTTTACCTGGGACCAGAAACCTTTAGAGATACAAAGAAACCACTTGCATCTGCCAAGCGTCAACAAACCAACCACTCATGGAATACACCATAGGGCCAAGAAAAATACCTAGATTAATGATGTATGACACCATTAAACCCCTAATCAGTTCATAATGTTGGGACATAGAAAGAAACTTAGAATACCACCCAACCTGCAACAAAAAAAGATAAGCCAAAGATCCCAAAACATCCATGGACAACTCCAACATCAACACCTCCATCAAAACACTCTGGTGATAGGAAACCAACTCCAAACACACCTCTAAAGGAATGGGCTCCCCTCTATTGGAGAGGATGCTACCAACATCAAGACCATGACAACCAGAAATCATCAACACCCTCCGCCTCCACCTCCATAGGAGAACAATCCACCTCAATAAGAACATTTGAGGGAGGTCCACCTCCATAGGACCAAAGGAGAAAGCTAACTCAGTAGCCAAGCACACAATCGTAGCATCCTCTAGTAAACACTGCA
>VDFB02081162.1:0-13106 GCA_007258455.2 Sequoia sempervirens
AATCCACAACCAAGACAAAAAAATTCAACATTCCTCCCATTGCCTAATCCTATTTTGCCTACTGCTCCCTATTTAACTTCACATAGTGGGAAGGAGTATGATATTTTTGAACAAATTAAGAATACTCCTACAAAGATATCCATGTGAGACCTAATTCAAAATTCACCTAATTATCACACTATGCTTCAAACATCCTTGCAACAAGTTCCTATCCCTTCTAATGTGTAACTGAATGACATATTAGCCCTGATTCAAGGAATAGACACAAACATTGTTTTTCACGAAAGTGAGCCCACTCCTTTGGATGTACAAAAATAACATGATGCTTTCATGATCATAGCTCAATACAATAGTATAGGGATAAAATGAACCCTTGTTGACAAAGGATCAACCTTAAATGTGTGTAGTCTGAACCCTTTGGATAAGCTTGGTGTTGATAAATCAAAAATCCTACCAACCTCTTTATCTATTAATGGCTTTTATAACGTGTGAAAAATCCTACCCACCTCTTTATTTATTAATGGCTTTGATAACATGCAAAAAAAACCACTTGGTGTAATTTATTTACCTATTAAAATTGGAATGGACACATTAGAAACACTAATCCATGTTACGCCTCATGATCTTTCATATAATCTTCTTTTAGGCAGACTGTGGATTCATACAATTAATGGGGTTCCTTCCACTCTTCATCATAAAATGAAGTATGTCTACAACAAAAAAGTGTACATACTTGAAGCTGACCCTAAACCAAATAGTTCTTTAAACATTAAGAAAAATAAGGAGAATCCTTTTGCAACATTGACACCAACTACACAAGTGGAATCCATGCAACAGAAGGACAAAGCAAAACATATTGAGGAAATTAAAAAAATATTAGAAGATGATTGGGGTTCCTTAGACTTTTCCAATAGATGTCTTAGGAAATGCAAGATCTTAAACAAAAGAGTCTAAAAGGAAATTAAAATGTGGAATATATCCAGCAAAACAAAACTTACAGAAGTGAATACTAACATACAAACATTACAACCTGATTTTGACACAAAATATAATGAGCCACCACCGAATCCAAAAGAGATGAAGAAGATCTATGAAAAAGGTTATGAGCTTATGAAACAACTAGGATATAGTGGAAAAGAATGTGGTGCTAGAGAACAAGGTATGTGTGTCTCTATAGAGCCTCACATGCAAGAAAAGACTAGTGGTGTTGGCTATTTTCCCTCAAAAGAAACAAACAAGCCTTCACTAAATATCAACACTATTACAAAAGATTCCTCTAAGACAAATCTAACAGTAGTTCATCCTGAATTGATAGACACTAGTGGTCTTAATCATTATCCTTTGCAAGAAGTGAAACAAACAAAGAAGTCTTTGCTTAATGTCAATGTCATCACATAAAAAACTAACGATTTGAATTTGATAGATTTTACACCCTCTAGTAAAAGAGAAAAAAATCTTGCATTCTAAAGAGTCTTGTGTAGGTATGACATCTTATACTAAGCAATAGATATCTATTTTTAAAAATAATACACATCCCTCTACGTTTTGATCCCACCAAAGTATCATGGGACTCACCTCAAGTTGTTTTGAAGTAGCCTCCCTCAAGAACATAGAAATAAATTTTATTACAATGCACTTCATTTGTAGAATATCTATACGTTCATAGTCATTCTAATGAATGATAAATATTTGATAATAAAATCCAAGGGTTTTGGGCGCTCTTGTAGCTAGGGGAATTTTCATTCCTCTAAATACGATACAAATTTTCCTCTGGGTACAAATGACATCCAATTTATTTCGAGATCCACATCCTTATCCTACCAGTGTTGCTTAGCAGGGGTTGGGCAGCCTTGTCCTCATACTGCTTCCAGAACTTGCCTCTTTTTCCTAGATTTATGCAACCATGTATATATAAAAACAAGCATTGGATGTAAGATTGGAATTCCTTAGGATTAAGATAACATCTTGACATGCACCCATTCATGAGTGCTAGCTTATTGGAAACATATATACTTAGATTTTAAGCAGGTCTTTCCCTAGGAGATAGAAACCTTCTCTTCTTATGCACAAAGTTATCTCTCTCTGATGTGTTAGCAATTTCTTTAAAAGTCAGGAACTATATATTAGCATTATTTGACATTATTTCATTTGCATTTTTTCTCATGTTTCATTCTATGATTTTATTTTTTCTTGTGATGCTTCCTTTCTTGGTGGTTTCATTGGGCTTGATTTCCTTTGAGAGCATGATATTTCTTTGACTTTTCCTCTCTTAGAAAAATTAAGTACAATGTTCCCTAGGATGAGACCTTGCACTTGTCCTCTCTTGTAAACATTAATTATAATGTTCCCTAAGATGAGACCTTGCAATTGTCCTCTCTTGGAAATTTTAGGTATAATTTTCCCCAAGATGAGACCTTGTATTAATCCTCTTTTGGATATTTTAAGCATAATGTCCCCTAAGATTAAGACCTCACACGAACTAAGCAAAATCCCTTCAAACATCTTTATCTCTTGTTGCATTTTTTTTTGTGCCTTATTAAAGTCATGGAGGTATGGCTTTGATATGGTTCCTTTGGGCTCACCAAGTGAAAATCTAGCTTCACTAGCCCTTGTCAGCTTGCATTTTATTTTTTTCATTATCATATTCATGGGGGTATGAATTTGATATGGACCTCCTGGGGCTTACCTAGTGAACACCTAGCTTCACTAGCCCTTGTAAGCATTATTTTTTTTGCATAGTGGACATCACGTTCCACTTGTAAACCTCTCTTGGAAGAAAAACCTAGACCCAGTCCACAACATGTTGGATGGCCAATCGAAGCATGATCTATAACATTTTTCTTTTTCCTTTCATTTTTTCTTTTATGTTTCTATCTTTGATGGTGTATGTTTGTAATTTGGTTATGGCTTCATATATCATCTGCATTCGTGTTCCTTTATGCCTATATTGGTTTTTCATAGGATCTTGATCCTAGGGGCTTGGCCACCCTCTTGGTTATAGCCATCCTATCTTACTATCATTTGTACATTTGAACCCCTCTAGATTGTGTCGTTGGTTGCATTAGTGTGACTTTGAAGCCAGTTCCTCCTCTCACTAAAGTGGGGGCTAAATGTAGTGTAGGAAAATCCATACCCTTTCATTTTCACACTTGATTGGGCCCACCTTACTTTTTTTATCCCTCTTTTTCTTAATTGGTCCTATTTTTCATCCACAAGCCTAATAAACTATATCTTTTTTTGGCTAATGGGTATGTGCAGGATCATCATGGAAAAAATAGACCCTTAAGTGGCAAAAAATTCCAAAAAATTAGAGTTAACAAACTTGACATAAAAATTTGAATAAGTTATCTATATTATTTCAAAAATATGTAAGAATAGAATCTGTAGCGAATTGAACGTAGTTTCTAAACTAGGTTTTGTTTAAAAAATCTATTTGAGTAAAGTTAGAAATTCCAATGTAGTAGTACTTAAATTCAAGGAAAAAGAAATAGGAAGTGCAATGCAATCCACCTAACCATAATAAAATAGTAATATTTTTACAAGATTTTAGATATAGAAGTAGGGACCATATCTGATTGTTGATTGCTTTTTTTTGTGAATTTTTTCTTCCAGTAGAAAATAATTAATTATGATTTTTTTTAATAGAAATTTTTAAAAAATAGAAACTTTGTGTTTGACCAGCCTTAACTTGGTCAAAACTTCATGAGGAGTTCAATTCCTCTTTTAATCTTATAATATGTGAAGCATAGAATGTGACGCATGTTTCAAATTCAAAAAATGTGATACAGTTTGAAAGCTATAGATGTTTTTTGAATTAGCCTATCAATTAGGACTTTATTCATAAATCAAATAGAAAATGAATAATAATTATTTATTAAATTCAAAGTAAAGCATAATTTATATTAGTGGAAAGTTGAGAATCTCCTTTAAAAACCCTTTTCATTTCATCAATTTTTGGTAAAAAAAAGTTGTTGGCCACATACCCTACACATATCCATCATATCACCACTTTTTGTCCCATCATGATCCTACACATACCCTAATCTTGACAAACATCAATGGAAAATTGATAATTTGATGGTTATGGTTGTGTGTCCCTAATTTTTGGGTTGGGACTAAGAAACGACCTGGAAGGTCTTTAATCCCTAAATGATATTTGGGACCCTGATTTAAGGTGTTCCTGGGTGGACCATGCACAGGTTTGTTACTTTTAGGTTTTCATGCTTGTGAGATTACGATGCCACTAAGAACATCTTAAGTATCGGTAATGGTATTTTGATATCCTAGTTCAAATTCTGGTGGGATTTAAAACGTCCTTTAATTAATAATTCATGTGGCTTTGTTGTGGTGTAATTTTAGGATATTAAGCATGTGCGTATAATTTATAAATGCAAGAGTTCATTCCTTCGTTTTCATGTTTGAGGGCATTCATAGAGATATCCAAACAATATAAGCATCAAAATTATATTCAGGAAGCATTCGAAGAAATTCCATCAAATTCAACCATATCCAAGAGGATATTTGTGGCGTCATGTTTGTTATTGTTGTAGCAGTTGTGATTGTGGGGTTTTGAGGGATTCAAACCGTGTTTTAAAGCATAATAGTAACATCTTATTATTACTGAAGGTTTAGTGAGTTATAGCATTGCATTGTTTATTCATCATTTCCTCCTATATTTCATTTCATTCCCGGTTTGAGTACCAGCAGATCTGTTTGCGACCAGAAACCCATTGAATAACAATCAAATTTTTTCCTCTTTGCACATGTTGTTGTAGATTTAGGTTGAAGACTTGAAGATCATTTGAGGTGCAAAGTTTCAAAATTTTCATCTTCATGGAAACTCACCTATAGGCTAGATTTGGAAGTTGTAGAACTTGAGATCAGAGAAGAATAGTGTTGACATCAAGCCTCAAGATCACATTTAGAGATTTCAAAAATTCAAATCGAGACTAAGATGGTAGTAAGGGTGTCTTAGTCCTCCAAGTGGAATTTTGTAGAGATTCTTTCGAATGTTGTTCTAACATCTAAAGATTATGCATTTGCCCTGAAAAACAACAATGGGACTGATAAGATAATAAGGGTGTCTTAGTCATCCATAGCACATTTTGACAACATTTTTTCATTTCTAGAATCCTAATCACATTTCCAAACTTCCCAAGTACATACATCATAAGTTATTGTTGCTTAATTTCATCATTTGTATCCTTCATTTAGCTTGTGTTAATAGGTTTTGTAGGTTGAATGTTAAGTTGTCTTTTCCAAGGTTTTGCTTAGTGGTGAACCTGTCAAAGCTTAAAGAACCCCTTCCTAGGTCTTACTTTTTGAGAATTGACTCACCATTTGGGTTGATAGTCAATAAAATTTGGGATCCTAAGAAATTATTGAGTGGTCAAAAGAGAATAGAGGGGGGCACTTCACCCCACTTTTCCTATTTTCTCTACAGTTCAAAAGGGATATTTCTCTACACCACATAAATCGTGTATTGTATCAACCCCTCATTTTACTAAGGATACATGCTTAGTTCCAATTTTGATGTAGCTAACAATAGAAATAATGGTGAAATCAATGTTGTTCAAATTTAGTACAATCCTACCCAATTTTCTTAGAATAAATTATGGAACACATTTAGGTAGTGTCATGTTCCCACCAAAAGTTTTCACTAGGTATCCCTAAAACCCTTCAATTATAATTTGCATTAATACACATAATAAAAATATGGTAAAAAAATATTAGTGGTATTCATTGTGAGGCATGGTATAACAAAGGTTTAGGGGTTGAGATATTTATAAGTTCTTTTAAACATAATATTTTTATCATATGACATATTTTTATAGATCATCTAATTTTGATATTGAATACTTATAATATATGCTATGATCATAAGACTAGGTTTCACTTAGATGTAGGTTCATGGGTTGTCCCCTTGGTATATAGGGTACAAATAATAAAAGGATATTAAAATATAACAAAAGAGACATATTTAAGATACATGGTGAAAGTAGTTAGGTATTTTAATTATAGTAGTGTATGAGGAGAGGGTAACAAAAACATTAATTTTAGTGTTAAATATGAAATTAGGATATTTACTAAATTACCATAGAAAGGTGCATGTGTTGATTAGATTACATTTGAGAAGGGCCCATACTTATTTACAAAACAACCATAGAATCCAAATAGGGCCACTCATGAGACATGAGACACTCAAAAATCAAAATAAAGCAACAAACTAGGGACCAAAAAAATAGGAAAAAATAAAAGCACAAGGGAGAATAGGAAAGAGATTGAACCAACAATTGGTCTCCCAATAGCTTGAGGCCATTAATGGCCTACTATTCATTTTCCAAAAAAAATATTTTTTATTCAAATATAGGTTGATCCTTTTGAGTATAGGGAAAAGTAGAACTACCCCCTTTCTTACCCTTCTTTGTGTGTACAACTTCTTAAAAATCATCACCAACCCTTTTGGAATGGCTATTGTGGAGCTACAACTAGAACACTTGAATGGTGATCATCATGTTCTTAATTGTTTCCTCGCTATAGTCCATGATTTGTTGCAAACACTTGAGGGTTTTTTTCTAATTGGTATGCATGGTAGATACCTCCTCCTACAACTTCTCTCTCTCCTCCATAGTACCAACCACCACCCTAATATCATCGACCTCATTTTCCCAATTGGCCCACTTGTTGAAGGACTTGGAGAGGGAAGACAACAAGCCCAATGACATAGAAAGGTGCATGTTATACCATTATTTTTTACATTGAACCTATAGGACCCCAATCATAAACCTACACAAACATAGCAAACAAACACAATATTAGATCAATATGCAAGTTAGAACTAAGATTCCCCATGAAATTCATTAACAATGCTCAAAATAGGAACTAAAATGAAGAACATAATGAGAAAGAAGTGAAATCCTAATTAAGCATGTGAACTTTCAATCCCATGGGGGAATTGGTGGCAATTTGATGTGGAAATTGGCCCTTTCCCAACTCCTATACAAGCTTTGTGTAGATTTGATGAAGATGTGATCCACTTTGGTAGAATTTCTACATAACCTAGCTACAAATGTGATAAATTGATGAAAAATGGTGATGCTTGAAGATGAAATTGAGTATAATAAGTTTGCTAAAATTATTGATGATCAAAATGAGGAGAGAAGCCTCTTATTTATAGAAAGAAAAGATGGAGGAATGCTCAAAATGAAGCAATGTGGGATCATTCAACATCCAATGGGAAAGTGCCACTTGTCAAAATGTGAATGGAGGAAGCTTGAGCACATTTTGATGAATGTGCACAATAAATGGGAGTGGTGGGTGAAAAATAAGCCCAGTGACATGTGCAAGAAAAATAGTAAATTAAATTCCATGGCTCAATGCAAAAGGACATGTAAAGGAATGAATATTTATTTACTGGGTTTAGTCACTTGGAGAGGTGACGTACACTAAAAATCTGGAGAATATTCTCTCAAAGATGCCAAGTTGAGAGAAAATGAAGATTTAATAAAACAACTAAATTGATTTATTTGTGCAAGTGGAAAAAGCTAGAGGATGGGACATGGATTAAGATTAGATTTAATCAAGATTTGATTAAATAAGAGGAGGTTAGTTGATGTGACTATTTGATTTAGATTTTTGGGTTGATTTTAAATCAAAATGAGAAGGATATGATATAGGTTTAATTAAATAAAGGTTTTTATTTGTTTAATTAAAAGGGATGATGTTAGATTAGGCTAGATAAAGGTTTAATTTATTTAATTAAATAGAACTTTAGAGATTTAATTAAATAAAGTGAATTATTTAATTAAAATAGAGACAAGGGGATTAATCAAATAAAATGATTTATTTAATTAACGAGAAATAATGACTTAACTATATAAAATTGATTTATTTAATTAAGAGAGGAAAATTGACGAGTTTAATCAAATAAGGGTTATTAGATTAAATGGTTAGACAGGGATGATTCAAGACGAAGTGGTGTTAGTTAAATCAAGATTAGTTGTGTAATCTCAATTAGTATATTTTACATGTTTACATTTTCCCCCTCTTAGAATTGTTACATTGGTTCAAAGAATAAACATGTCTTGATCAAAAGCCAAAAACAATTTGATTTTCAAAATGCCCCAATGTTGCCCCATAGGTGATCTCACAAAAATTTCAACTTTTTGGGTGACCTCACGAAAAAAGAGGACAAGGTGCATGATAGGTGCAAAAAGGCTCTAGAAGGTCAAAAACATGCCAAAACAATGAAAAACAACCCACAAATGGACAAAAATAGGCTTAGGGTGGCAAAACCCTGGCAGGATAGCTATAGGGTAAAAAAACCCTAACTTTTAGGCTTAATATAGGCCTTAGGAGGCCACTTCCAATTCATTTACAAACATAGCCTATATAGACTCTGCCACTAGAGCTCTAAGCACTGATCAAGATGGTGCAACACGTGCTTCCATGACATGTTTCAAATCAAGTATGAGCATGCTAGCAACATCTAGGCACAAGGCCTTCAGTGAGTGATCCTAACTTGATCTCGTTTTTCATGTTTAGGTGCATTTATAAGGCCTAGAAAGTTGGTTTAGGTCCAGTGGTGCAATATATGGTGCTACAAACTCAATTTCGGTGCCACACAACCCTCAAACTAAGCCACATATCCATGTAACCTTCTTTGACTTAACCTGAATTTACAATTAGGAGTTTAGTCAAGAAAGAGTAGTATCATGTAATATGTAGAAACATGGTGGTCTTGTTTGAAGTTGAGTTTGGGGGTCAAATTAGGGTGCATGGAACAAACAACACAACAATAGCATAGTTTAAAACTTTTATTTGCATCATGCTACAAACAACAAATATATGTTGTTTCAAAAGTGTCGGCAGACACAGTTTTGGCGATCTTATGACTGTTGAAGTACTGGGAGAATTACGGGAGAGATACTACACTCCATGAGGCATAAGATCTAATTCTGTTTGGCATTATATAGAGGATGCATGGTGATGGGCACGGGAGCTGCGGAATTGTGGTGCATCATACTACGCACTTGTTTTGGTAGGGTGTGGTGGTTGCTGGTGTTGTTTGATAGAACATTAATCTCCATTTTCTCATTAATTGAGATAACTCAATATCCTACTGTAGGAGGGTTGGCACATCTAAGACCACCGATCCATGGAGAGTACATCATATATGATGTGGATGTTGGGAGGAAGGCTTTCTATGACATGATGGGCCTTGATCAGATCATTTTTGTAGAGGGCCAAATTGAGCTAGAGAGATATAGGCTCACTATTTCACCATTTAGATTAGTGGTAGCAACCATTATCTCAGGAACTATGGCACTAGATTAGCGGGGCCAATATTTTAGTGTCGAATGGGGGCTTACCTGGGAGAGGATGATCAGGTTCAGGACTTGTTTTTCTTGGGAGCTGATGCTATTGACCTCTCTTTATAGAGATCTGCATGAGGGAGCATATTTGGATGGAAAATCCATCAAAGTTGGTATTACTCTCCTACACATCTGGGTGTTGGAGAATATCTCATTGTTGTGTCCTATCAAAATTCTTCCATTGGCTATGGAGCTAGATGATCTAGTGGGGTGGTGATATGAAGGTGAAGTTTCTTTTTCACACACTAATGAGCACAGGATCCCTCATTGGAGGAAGGTGATAGATGACATGCAAGAGTTCACTTGGCGACCATACCTCAGATGGTTGGCATGGTATGATGATGACCAACAACTTTTCTTCACCCACTAGGACTAGCTTATTCAAGGGCGGGAGCACACCATGATAGAGAGATATTTGCTAGATAGAGTGGCCCATTAGTTTGGTGATGCGCAGGATCAACCCGATGACCAGTACATGGCCATCTTCACCTGTATGACAAGGGAGGCATCCTGGGGCTGCCACATCCTAGCAGACGAGGCAATTCAAAATTATAGATAGCCTTTGGCTAGACCATGCGCATATGCATAGGGTCCAGCCAATGCAAGCACGACATAAAGTTACAGGGATTGGTTCTAGGCACCTCTAAGATTGACATTAATAGGCACAGTAGTGGCACAATAAAGGACTAGGGGATAAGTAAGTAGGTAGCCACAAGGAAGCTGAGGGGTCGGTGAGGAGGACAAAGGTGGGGGAGATGGGGGTCCACAGCCAGACCATGGACCACCTCCCCCGGATGAAGAGCTGGCAGATGGACCACCCCGATAGGATGATCAGGATCAGATTCTTTAGGACTAGGATCATGGATTTCAGGATTAGAATCACGGGAACTAGGATAGGGTTCTGACACCTCTCAGAGATGGGGACCTTGATCAACCACCTGTGTAGCCATCCCTTCAGCCAGACTCAAGCGATGGTTAGATTCTCTAGCTATAGACATAGATACAAGTACTTATGGCTGAGAGGGATCAGGTATGGGCAGAGCCGAACCAAGCGGTCCAATAGAGATAGGCTACGGAGCTACAAGTAGTAGTAGAGATGGTCAAATGAAAATAGTTAGAGAGTGTGTCTGCATCCTTCTCCTAGAGCATGATACCACTTCAATCATATAGGGAGGCCATCTAGGAGGCCAATTACTATATGATGCATTGGTATTAGGCAATGTTGAGACCAAGCCGAGTCCTATAATTTTTATAGAGGACGGGCCATAGACCCACAAAGGACCATGGGTAGAGAGTAGGTGGTGAGGGTAGTAGCCAGTAGGGTTAGCCCTAGTTTTGATCATAGACATTTATTTTTTCATTATTTTATGCTTCACAGGCTCATTTTTGATAGCCCAAAGGGTGATTGTACTTTATTGACATACACATGTATATTTGATCCAATTCTATACCATGATAGTGTACATTTTGATGATGATATATATGATATGAGATGAAATTGATTTGATGTGATGTGTTCTATCTTATTTATGCATTATGGATGGCTTTACTTTCTATATGCTATGCAATGTGATGCAATGATGTTATGCAATGTTATGATGTACATTATGTTCTATTGGATGATGCAAATTTGATGAGATGGTTTATTTTCTGACATCTTTTATGTGATGATGCAAAATGCAATGATTGTGCGACTAATAGACTATATTATGCCTCTAATGGATGATGATGAGTGCAATCTTTTTTTCTTTTCATTATCTTTTCTCATGCATTATATGGTGATGCATTTATATGATGCTTATGTCATGATGATCTTATGCAAATGAATGATGCTTATATATGTTCTATGGATATTATGACGATGCTTATGATATGATATGATGAATGCAAATGATTTTTTATATGATGATGCAAATGAATGCAAATTTGTAAATGATGAAATGATATGATTTAATATTTCTTATATGATATGATATGATATGCAATATGCAGTATCTTGATAGTTTGTGGATGTAGGATGGATGCATATATGATGATTTGTGATTAACTATCATGGTACCATGTTAGCACAAAAATCAAATGGAAGAAAGAAGAAGATCCAACAAGTTAGGAGATTATGGTGATGATGATGATGATTTTCTTACCAAGGAGTTGGGATTTTAAAAGTGCCAATTCCCTTATGTTTGATTACACATGCGGTATGATGCATCAAGGTATAAAGAACTAGGATGGCATTGCACCTAGTGTGATGGACATTGACTCGACAATCAGATAGGAGTACTCCTATTCACACCTGTCATATAGAACCTTATTTAAAATTCAATTTAGATATTTTAAACATCTTAGACCAAAACATAGGACAACAAGACACCTAAAACACCCTCCCTACACCTAAACAAAGTACACATGACCAAGGTTATATTACAAGAATATCCCACAAGCACAATAGATAAAAAGATAATGATATTTTCCCCATTTATTTCTCTCTAAATCCCCTTTTTTAGGACATCATTTAGATTTCATTGAAATGAGCACAAAAAGATAAGTCAAAAGACAAAGATAAAGCACAAAAACAAGCTAATTTTCTTCAATACCTCTAGCCAAGACTAAACTATGGTGATCTACCTAATGTTGATGTCCATTGTAGGAAGGATACATCCTAGGACATGATGATATCAGATGATTGATTTGGGACTGATTGGATGATAGGCTATTGACACAAAGAGTTGACTAACTTGTTTACATACTATCCTAGACTTGAGATTCTAGACACTTTAGTTTTCACTTTTAACCTACTAGACTTGTTTATGATGGTTTCACCAAAGGTTGAGGATGACAATTAATTTATTTTGAGTGATGCTTGTTTCAGGTGAAAGTGATTTGAGAAAAATGATTTTTTTCTTTTTCTTTCAAATATTTGGATGTTTTTGATGTTTTTGAAATGTTTTGAGGCTATTTTTTGGTATTTTCAAGATTTTAAAAATGTTTCAATTTTCATATTTTCAAATGCTTTGGGGTTTTCTAAGATTTTGACCAAGAGACTAACCTAAATACCTATCCTAGGGGCCTTGGGGGTTGATCAATAGATTATCCTTGCTTACATTATACACACAAAGATCACATAGTTTAACTGATAAAGACTCAATTATTGATGAGATATGAACAAATGGATTGCCAGTTTATTATGATGGACTCCTAAAGGACTGACCTAAGTGTCTCAAGGTATGATCAAAGATCAACCTTTCCTATGTTCAAAGCTCAGAGATGACGTAGTTCAACAAGATGACTCTTTTTTCATTTTTTTTCCTAACATTTTGACCTATTTTTGGATTTTGATATGTTTTGAATGTTTTGGAATTTTGTGATTTTCTAATGTTTTCGTATTTTTTGATTTTGGGATTTCAAGAACATACATGAATCCAATCTGATGAGAACATGCCACCAGTGTGAAGCAATAGAATACTCTGGTATAGGTAGGACAGATTGACCTTGAGAATGGGTTGTGTCGTACTATGAGGGATCATGACAAGAACACAGGACCAAGCTATGATGAAGACATGAATGGGTGATGGATGCTGGAAGCATGCAAAAAATAGTTGTGAAGATCTTGGTGGATAGAAAGTGCTTATTTACACAAGGTGCCTATTTGCCAGGTTTTCACCAAGGTACTTGCCCAAAGCGCCACCGAAGTGATTTTCACTAGAGGACGATTTTTTCTCTTTAATTTATTTT
>VDFB02081163.1:0-17909 GCA_007258455.2 Sequoia sempervirens
TCTTTGGAGCTTACCGTGTTGCCATGTCTCTTCTTTGGAGGATTTTTGGAAGAGACAGGGTTCTTCTCCTGCTACAACCTCTTTTCTTAAAATTGCTTGGAGCATTGGTCCTAGTTTGATTGTTTGGCAAATCTGGTTGGAACGTAATAGAAGAATATTCTTGGATAAAAAATTGCTCGTGGGGCAACTTTGGAGGCGAATTCTTGGGGCTTTGCTGGAGACTTTAACTGCAAAGTGTGACTTGTCTGTGCCGATTGCTCCTGGGGACTTGGGTGTTGTAAATTCCCTGGGTCTTGCCACAGGGGGGAAGTGTATTATGAGTAAAGTGCATCGTAGGCGTGGGCGTGAGAGGGTTGCTCGTGAGGGCTTTTGGTGCCCACCTGCTCTAGGGGAGTTGAAAATTAATACTGATGGGTCTTCTAGAGGTAACCCTGGGCATGCCGGGGTTGGTGGTATTGGTAGAGATAGCCTTGGAGTGGTGGTTTTCTTCTTTTCTATGTATCGTGGTTTGCAAACTAATAATCTTATGGAGGCTAGCACTATTCTCTTGGCGGTTGAGCATGTAGTTTCCCTTGGATGGCGGCGGATTGTTTGTGAAGCTGATTCTCAGGTGGTTATTGATATGTTGAATAATCAAAATTTGGAGGATGTGAATTGGCAGCTAGCTGTGGTTGTCAAACAGATTATTTCTCTGTGCTCTACCTTGGAGTCCATTGTTTTCCACCATATTCCGCAGGAGTGGAATAGGGGGTGGCTGATGGGCATCAGAAAAGACTGATTCTTGGACTGTGGATGATTGGGGTAATCTCTCTACTAATATGGCCCTTGTTCTTGAGGAGTGGGTTACTGAGGATATGAGGTGCTTCTTGGGTGTGAATTAATTCTTGTTGTTTTTGGCCCCTTTGTAGCCTTCTTGATGGTAATGTCAAGTTATGATTCAGCCAAAGTTTCTTAATTCTCTTTATTAAAAAAAAAAGAGTATATAATAAGATGATACATTTTCAAATATTTCCAAAGGGAATAAAGTTTTTCTCTTTTCTTAAAGAAATTTCAAAGTGCAAAGTGAAAATGCAAAGTAATCAGGCTCTTTTATCATTCTCTATGAAAAATGAACAAAGGTATAGGTTTTCCTCTATAGATTTTGAAAGAATTATATCATTTTTAGCAGAAAACAAAAGATATCATGCAGCTCAACATGTGTTTGCAAAAAAAAGTTGACAAAAGCTCCATAAAAAATCCATAAAATTCCATTAAAGATTGAATGCAAACCCTTGTTGGCGGCCACAGGAAAATCAAAATTTTCAAAAAATGCCAAGTGTGAAATGAATGTCGTAGATGTTTTGTCTTTAGGGTTATTTTTTTCCCTAAGTATTGGTTGACCCCTCTATGGGGTATTTTTCACTTTGTTTTAAACATTTTTACATGAGTATCAAACAAAATCATTATCCCTTGTATTTTTCATGATTTTGAGACAAAAATAATAATGTAAACAATATTAAAGCAATCAATTATAAATTGCTTTAATAAATTTCATGCAGGTGCAAAATATAGGAAAATCCATAACTCAAGTTAAATTAATCCTTCATTGATTAATTTAATATTTAATGATTATCTTCATCTTAAAATCATGCAAAAATTAGGAGGTGGCAATAACTAGAGTGTCTTTGAAGTTCTTAAGTCTTGCAAAATCAAAAGATGGAGTTTAACTAGAGTTTTGACCTTGATTTTCAGTTAACTGGATGAGTTTGAAGTCCACTTTGGTCAAACTAGTTGAGAGGGGAAGTTTGGAGCTGTTTGAGCTCAATTTACATCAATTGTTGGCCTCCTTTTCAGGCCTTTTTTCATTTTTCTCATGGATCATCTGCAAGGCTTAAATTTGATGGCTGTATGACTATATTTAGAAAAAATTTCCGTAAAATACAATCAAAATTTTAAGAAGATTGTATTAGATGAAAGGAAAGATTTTGGATATTCTGTAAAAAAATTATATATAATTACAATGATATATATATTTGATTTATATATAATTTTACTTACACTAAGGTATATCATAATGTTTTAAGGGAATTTTTTAATAGATAACCATCATTAGAAAATTTATTGATACGCAAGATCGACGTCAAATTTAAGCCCTTATCATCTTGAGAAAAATGGAAAAGGCCGAAAAGGGGGCCGACAATATTTTTAAACCTTAGTCTTAATTATAAAATTAGACCAAAATATAATTTTTAAATTCATAAAATATTTATTATCTGGTTTTCAACATAATCAATTAAATTATATTAATCATCTAAAACAAATAAATAAAATAAAATAAAACAAAATATTTAGTTAAAAATAATTCAACAATTACTAATTATAATTTTAAAATACATTAATAACTAAAATCTATATAAAAAATTATCTTTTTTACTTTTTTATCATATTCATTTCATTTGCTAAAATTATAATAAATTCTACCTTCAAAAAAATCATAAAATATTTTACATAGGGAAGTTTTTGGTTTAATATGTTTACAAGACAAATACATCCTTACTTTTGACTTTTTGGGTTCAATTAGATTGTATTGTTCTTTGAATTTGGATCGTATTCTTCTTTAAATACATAATCAAATCACCAAAATATGTTGAAAACTTAAATTTCATTCTAAAATTAAATTAAATTCTAATTTTCTAAATTTCATAAATATTTAATATTATTATCTAGTTGTTAAATAATTAATTAAATTATAGTGAAAATTAAATTTAAATTGCATATTCATTTTAAAATAATTTAGTAATTACTAATTGTAGTTTGAGTAAAATTTAGATATAAAAGAAACCTTTCTATTTTATTTTATTTTATTTTTGCAAGCAAATCATTTAACATTCTAAAAGTAAACAAAATTCTAATTTCAAAAAAGTCATAAAATATTTTTAAGTACAAAAGCTTTTGAAATATTTTTAAGTACAAAGCTTTTGATTTATATCCATATTAAAAACATGTTTTAAATACAATAATGAATATTAATACTTTATCAAGATTGGTTCGTTATATTTAATGTTATTGATATTTGATGTGTTTCACTACTAATATTTTTATATTAAAATATTGTATATGTTATAGTGTGAAGTTAAGTTCTTTTGAAAATGATCAACCTAATTAAATTATAAAAATTATATTAATTTAACACTAATTTTTTTTGTTTTTTGGGCGGGGGGCCTAGCTCGATTGGCTAAAGCATCTTGTTAGGTCATGAAAAGAAAAAATAATTATAAATTAAACTTTATTTCCAAACATACAAAGATAGCATACCACATCTCATGAGACCTAATATGTTAGGTACTCCATGTTGTACTCTTACATGATTTTCTAGTATATTCTATGAATTTTTTTAAATTTAGAAAAGAGAATCGTATTCATGGATTGTCAAAGACACAAAGAAAACATAAATAAGATAGAAAATATTTTTTAATTTCCCCTCATGAACTATATTAAATGAAGGAAATATGGTTTCATTTGAACTAAAGAAAGAGAAAGCATGAATATGACCACAAACATTTTTTTAATTTCAAGACCCTGGCAATGAAACTTCCAAAACAACTCCTCCAACCATCTCCGCCATTATGAACCGCAACTCCCACAACCTCATTCTACTCATAAACACATTGCAAAAGAAAAAAACCCAACTAATATATACAACTTTGCATTGAAATGTAAGAATCAACTGTGATGCAGTCTGAACTATTTGGAGTCAAAATCCATAGTAGATGTGATGAAGAAGACACCTTCGCAGCCCAAAATGGGTGAATCAAAATTGTCTTCCATGCTCAGATCGATTAGTCTCTATAATATTCCTCCTACCACCAAAAACGACAACACAAGTACTAGGTTGTAGTTATAGCAACTATAAGTTGAGAGTTGGAATTCTTACTCATAATAAGAGAAGGAAGATGAGATATATCCAACTAAAGCACAGATTTATATTTGCTAAAGCTCCAAGCAAGGACATAGTGGGAATTTAGATCCTTGATCTTCCTCTCAGTTACAACCCTATGATCATTTCCATTTGCAGTAGCAATAACATTAGCTGCTACCTCCTCCTCTAGCTTAAATGGCAATGACTCCAAATCATTCAAAACTATGCAAACTTCTTTTACAATTCTGTCAGTCAAAACTCTCTCTTACTCTTGACTCAACCATAGTTATTGTTGGGAAATGAGCTATCTCAACCTTGCTGCATATTTCCCATAATAGTTATTTTCATTTAATATTTTCCTACAACTGTTACACATTGTTGGTGCTTTGAAAATTGATTTATTAGGTGTCATAAGATTCCCACATAGTGGTATATTATGAAAGGCCTATTTTTAGGCATATTATGACAAAATTTATGACATTTGTAAGGGTCAAAAATAGGGGTTTTCATTTTGGACGTGAGAGCTTATTTTAGACTAGAATCTTGCTGGAGAAGCCAAGCACATGGTTTTGTAAACCATTGGTGCTTTCTTGTATTGCTAGAGGTCTATAAATTGAAGGCTTGAGGAGTAGTTTTAGACATTGAGTTTGCAGATATTGTTATGTTAGAATTCTTCTAGAGTTGTTAACTGGTTATACTCTTATAAAAGACTTCCTTTGCACAAGTGTATGTAATCTTGTAATTGGATTTGAAATACATTGAGCAGGGTTTGGAGTGGGGTTTTTTCTCCCGAAAGGGTTTTACACACATATATCTAGTGCTTTGTGTTTCATTATTTATTTCATGTTTTGAATGTGTTTATTTTTTGTAACTGCTTGATCAAGTTTTTAAATTTTGCATAATCTCTTCTCAAGATTGGCGTAGGAAATTGTTTCTGCTGCTCTAATTTCCTTACAAGTGGTATCAGAGCTTGATCACCTTTGGTTATAATTGTGGGTTTGCTGGGTTTTTTGAGCTAATCGAGGTTTTGAGTGGGAGCTTGTGCAGAGGATATTTTGTGCTCTTGTTGCAAATATATTTTTCGACTGGTGAGCATATCTGGGAGGATTGAGGTAGAAATTTTTTTGGTAAAAACTTTCAAATTTGGAAGCTGAAAATGGAAGATTTGTTGATTGATCATGATCTATGGGATGCAATGGATGCAAATGTCCATAGGCCTACAGATGCAGCTTTGGCTACAAAATATGATGTAATGGATAGAAAAGCTAAAGGTCTCATTAGACTGTGTCTTGTAGATTCAATCCTGATAAATTTCCATGAAGAACCCACTTTGAAGGATCTTTGGAAGAATTTGGGTGAGATATACCAAGCCAAATCTCTAGTAAATAAGATTTTCTTGAGGAAGAAGTTGTATTCCTTGAGAATGGAATAAGGTGGATGAATTTCTGAGCATCTTGAAACATTCAATATGTTGGTGACTCGGTTGACCTCAGTTGGGGTTCAGATGGATGAAGAAGAAAGGTGCCAAACTTTGTTGTGTTCGCTACCAGACTCATGTGACAGCCTTGTCATGGCCATTGGGAGCACTTCTATCATCTTGAAGATGGAGGATGTTGTTGGTTCTCTACTCTCCAAAGAGATGAGAAGGAAGGTCTCTCTAAATGCCAAAGAGGCTTTGAGTGTTTGAGGAAGACAAAAAGAATGAGGCAAAGATGAGAAGCAATGTGGCCGTTCTAAGCCCAAAAATAAGGGGAGATCAAAATCTCCAAGTAAGTCCAAGGTAATATGTTGGAACTGTGGCAAACCTAGACACTTCCAAAAGGACTATAAAGAAGAGAAGAAGAAGAAGAAGAAGAAGCAAGATTATGATTCTAAGTCTAAAAAAGAAGATGGAGATGCCTTTATTGCAGCCTTGGCCACTCGTGCAGGTGATAATGTATGGTTGATAGACTTAGGTGCATCTTTCCACATGACTCCTAACAAAAACTGGTTTAGTAAGTATGAAAATTATGATGGTGGTAAGGTGTATTTGGGTGATGATTCTTTCCTTGATATTGTTGGTTGTGGTATTATTCATGTGAAGTTTATTGATGGTAGAGTTAGACAATTTGATGGTTTCTTGCATATCCCAGGACTAGCAAGAAATTTATTATCTCTTAGCAAGCTAATAGATGCGGGTGTGCATGTACAATTTTTTGAAGCAGGTGTGAAAATGGTTAGAGGTGCTATGGTGATAGCAAGAGGAAGCAGATTGGGTACATTGTACTAGCTCGATGCATGCACAATTGAGTGTAATAACACTTTTGATAAGATTAAGCTAGAAACTACTTTGTTGAAAAAAGAGATGGTTTCCTCTTCTATGAATGGTTGTGGCTAGTAGGTACACCCAAGGTTGCTTTGTCTACCGAATCAAATTTTCCTGTAGAGAAGACCATGTTATGGCACCAAAGTCTTGGCCACATTGGAGAGAAGGGTTTAAAAGCCCTGAAAAATAAGAACCTCATTGAGGGAGTTGAATGATTGCAATCTAGAGTTTGAATGATGTGAACATTGTATTTATGGCAAACAAAACCATGTTCAGTTTTACTCGTCTTCATGTATCTTGGATCTAATTCATTATGATGTATTTGGTCCTATTGATGTTGCTTCTATTGGGAAATCAATTTATTATGTTACTTTCATTGATGATTTTAGTAGGAGAACATGGGTATATTTTTTAAAGAGTAAATCTAAAGTTTTTAGTCATTTTAAAGAGTTCAAAGCTATAGTAGAAACTCTTACTAGAAAGAAAATTAAATGTTTGAGAATTGACAATGGTGGTGAGTACTAGTCTATAGACTTTGATAGATTCTATACAGATTGTGGGATTATAAGATAAAAGACAACTCTGTATTCTTCGCAATAGAATGGAGTTGCAGAAAGAATGAACAAAACGTTGATGGAGAAGGCTAGGAGTATGTTGAGTGGAGTTGATCTAGAACAAAATTTTTGGGTTGAAGCTGTTGCCACTACTTGTTATTTGATAAATAGATCTCCTACATCAGTGCTTGTTGATAAAACGCCAATGGAGGCATGGTCGGGAAAAAGCCTTCACTTAGACATCTAAGAGTTTTTGGTTGTGAGGCATATGAACATGTGCCTAAGGAGAAGAGAACAAAATTGGACTCTAAGGTTGTCAAATGTATCTTCATCGGCTATAGCTATGGTGTGAAAGGATACAAGCTTTGGGACCCTATTGCACAAAAGGTAATTTATTCTAGAAGTGTTATTTTTAGAGGGACTAAATCTTCTCTTGTTAATTTTTAGCCAGAATAGTATAAAGAAATTGAACAGGAAAAGGATGTGGTTCAAATTATTTCTACACCTAAGGAAGTTGAAATGATACCCCAAAATAGATAAGAAGTTGAGGAGAGCTCATCAAGCTTTGAAGAGGAGGAAGAAATGGAAGAACCTCCACCTCAGCTTGTTCAAAGGTCTACAAGGCAAAGGCAACCACCTCAAAGGTATGGGTATTCACCTGATGATTGGAAGTGTATATTTTCTTTGAGTACTAACATTGATGAACCGAGATCTGTGCAAGAGGCTTTGGATATGAATGATGCAAAGTCCTAGAAATTAGCCATAGATGAAGGGATGGAAGCTCTTAAAAGGAATGAATCATGGGACCTTGTACCATTGCTCGAAGGTCAAAAATCTATTGGATGTAAATGGGTGTTTAAGAAAAATATTGGTTCAAATGAAAATGTTGTAAAGTATAAGGCACAGTTGGTTGCAAAGGGATACTCTCAAGCTGATGGTATTGACTATGGTGATATTTTTTTTCTTGTTGCTAAAATGACATCCATTTGGTTTTTATTATCTATTATAGCAGCTTATGATCTAGAGGTGGAACAAATGGATGTGAAAACTATTTTCCTTCATGATGATTTGGAGGAAGAAATTTGTATGACACAACCAAAGCACTATGTGGTAAAAGGTAAAAGAAAGTTGGTATGTAAGTTAAAGAAATCTCTATATGGCCTTAAACAAAGTCCTAGGATGTGGTACCAAAATTTTGATACATATGTATTGAGTTTGGGATTTGTACAGTCTAAATTTGATCACTGCATCTATTTTAAATCTGATGTTGATTATTTCCTAGTAATTGATTTATATGTTAATGACATGTTGTTTATTAGGAAAGGCAAAGGTTTGGTTGTAGAATTGAAATCTCAGCTCTCTGTGAAATTTGAAATGAAATATCTCGATACAACAAAACACATACTTGGGATGGAGATTAGAAGAGATCGTGAGAACAAAAAGCTATGGCTTAGCCAGAGTAAGTATGTTTGTTCAGTTTTGCAAAGGTTTAACATGCAGGATTGTAAACCACTTTGTGTTCCTGTTGGATCAGGAATGAAGCTCTCTATTTCACAATGTCCAACATCCCCATCGAATATGGAAGACATGAACAGAGTGCCTTACCAAAGTGCAATAAGAAGTTTAATGTATCCTATGGTCTATACAAGACCAGACATTTCCCAAGCAGTGGGAGTTCTTTCTCATTTTATGTCTAATCCTAGAAGAGTGCATTGGGATATAGTTAAGAGGGTCTTCAGATATTTGTGGGGTACAACAGAGTACTCTATATGTTTTCATGGTATAGGAGATCAACATTCCCTAAGTATTCATGGTTTTTTAGATTCAGATTGGGCTGGTGATGTTGAAAGTAGAAGGTCCACCAGTGCATATGTGTTCACTCTTAATGGTGGTACAATCAGTTGAATGAGCAAGTGGTCTAGGTTGTGGTCACTTTGTCCACTACTGAGGCAGACTATATATTGGATTTAAACAGGGTGTAGTTACACTTTATTGCGACAACCAGAGTGCAATCTTCCTTGCGAGGAACCTGACTTTTCATGCCAGGACCAAACACACTGATGTTCAATATCACTTTGTGAGAGATATGGTTGAGGATGGTAGGGTGAAACTGGAAAAGGTAGAGACAATGGCGAATGTTGCAAATGCATTAACGAAGCCCGTGAGCACAGCGAAATTTAGGTGGTGTTCTAAGTCTATGGGCCTTTTGGCCCCTAGCAGTTGATCCATGATGGTGTTTTTTCCTTGGCCCTTGCAAGGTATTTGACAAGTGGGAGAATGTTGGGAAATGAGGTGTCTCAACCTTGCTACATATTTCCCATAATAGTTATTTTCATTTAATATTTTCCTATAGCTATTGCACATTGTTGGTGCTTTGAAAATTGGTTTATTAGGTGTCATAAGATGCCCACATAGTGGTATATTATGAAAGGCCTACTTTTAGGCATATTATGAAAAAATTTACGACATCTGTAAGGGTCAAAAATAGGGGTTTTAATTTTGGACGTGAGAACTTATTTTAGACTAGAATCTTGCTAGAGAATCCATGTACATGGTTTTGTAAACCATTGGTGGTTTCTTGTATTGCTAGAGGTCTATAAATTGAAGGCTTGAGGAGTATTTTTAGACATTGAGTTTGCAGGTATTGTTATGCTACCAAAATTCTTCCAGAGTTGTTAACTAGTGATACTATTATAAAAGACTTTCTTTGCAAGTGTATGTAATCTTGTTGTTGGATTTGAAATACATTGAGCATGCTTTAGAGTGGGTTTTTTCTCTCAGAAGGGTTTTCCCCACATATATCTGGTGTTTTGTGTTTCACTATTTATTTCATGTTTTGAATGTGTTGATTTTTTATAACTGCTTGATCAATTTTTTCAATTTTGCATAATCTCTTCTCAAGATTGGCATAGGAAATTGTTTTCGCTACTCTAATTTCCTTACAATTATCACATCTCCTCCTCTGTACAGTCTCCATTCCTACATTATAAATCACACATCATTAATTCATTTTTAGTTTGGCAGCTAGCATTGAAAACCGTTCTTACATACGAATGCATGGTGGTAAAATAATTTATATACTCATTCCAACAGATTTTTTGTTTCATGGGAAAGATTGGGATATGTGTTCTTCCTTCTACTCATGATCTTGAGCAATAGCATGCCAAAGCTACAAACATCGACTTTAACTGATATTCTTACATTCCATACTTTGGAGCCATGTAACTACCGCCCACAAGTAGAACCTCACTCAAAAAACAAATAAAATTAGGAGAGATATCAACAAAAGAAAGAAGAGGATCATCAAATCCTCCATAAGAAAAACGGAGACCTTATCTTTGTGCTTTGCTAAAAGTGAAATGCTCTAATGTTTTCTACTATCTTAAAATATTGTATGTGACTATTCATGTTGCATGCATTAGATTCTCATGCAGTATTGTTCCTTTCTTTGCACTCCTCAATGTTGAAAACTTGTAACACCTTCCCCTATTGCCTTCAGTATTAAACCATATTTATTTTTGCAAGTGCATTGCAAGCTTTGTGTCCTTCGTGCTTGTTCATTACATTGTTGTTTTAAATAGATTTTATGCAGTTTTACGAAAAAAAGATTTGTGAGAACATTTAACACCCATGTTTCATGCACTGTTGAGCTTGACCTATATTTGGACGTCAATTTTTTTTAGGATTTTTTGTCTACATTAGGTGCTTTCATTGTAGAGCCAAACGACTAACTAGCATATATATATTTAATAATATATATAAAATATGCTGAGAGATATCCTTCATGAGGCTCCTTTTGCACTTTTATGTGAGAAATTGATTTTAAAAATAGATGCCTTAAGAAGGATATCTCTCAGCATATTTTATATATATGCTAGTACTAGTCGTAGTGCAACATGGAAGATAAAATTATCATGGTTAGGGTTAGGGTTAGGGTTTGCATTAAGGCTTGGGTTAGGAGTAGGGTTAACATTATAAATAAGGTTAGGGTTATGCTTAAAGTTAACAATAGGATTAGGGTTAGGGTTGGAGATTACATTTGGGATAAGGTTAGTGTTAGGGTTAAGGTTAGAGTTAGAGATAAATTTAGGATTATGGTTGGATTAGCATTAATAGTAAGATTAGGGTTATGGTTAGGGTTAAGATTATGACTATAGGTATAATTATAATTTTGGTTAGGGTTAGAGCTAGGATTAGGGTTATGGTTAGGATTTTAGTTAGGGATAGGGTTAGGGTTAAGGTTAGATGGTAGGGTTAGGATTAGAAATAGATTTAATGTTACCTAGTTAGGGTTGGGGTTATGATTGGAGATTGAATTAGGGTTAAGATTAGGGTTAGGGTTAGGGTTCAGGTTTTAAATACTATCAAAGATATAAATAGGGTTAGGGTTAGGGTTCAGGTTTTAAATACTATCAAAGATATAAATAGGGTTAGGATTAGAATTATGATTATGGTTTAGGTTAGGTTTAGGTTTAATGTTAGGGTTATAGTTAGACATAAAATTACGGTTAGGATTAGGGTTACTGTTATAATTGGAGATAGAATTAGGGTTATCGTAAACCCTAACTATAACCCTAATTAATTTCTAATTGAATTTAACCCTTACCATAATTGTAACCTTAACCCTACTCCTAATTGAATTCTAACCCCGAGCCTAAGCCTAACCCAAAACTTTATCCTAGAACCCTTGTCCTAATTGAATGCTAACCAGCCCTAATTAAATCCTAATCTTAACACTAATCAATCCTCTAACACTAACCCTAACCCTTACTCAAACCCTAACCCTAATCTTGAGTTATAACTGCTAACTCTAACCTTAATAAAAATCTAACCCTAACTCTAACCCTAATTGAGTGCAAACCCTTTAAATTTAGGATTACCCTATACTTAATTCTAATTCAATCTCTACCTATAACCCTAACCCTAATCCTAACCCTAAACCTAATCTTAATATTAAACCTAACCCTACACTTAACCCTAATCTTAACCCTAGAACCATAACCATAATAGTAACTTAACCCTAACTCTAACCCATTAAATATCTCTTACCATATGTATAACCCTAACCCTAACCTTAACCCTAATCTTAACCCTAAACCCCAATCCTACCCTTGTCCTAATTCTAATGCTAAACCTAACCCTAACCTTAATATTAAGCATTAACTATAATTGCAACTCTAATCCAAACCCTAATCACAATTGTAATTGAACCCTAACCCTAATTATATCTAAAACCCTAATTGAATCCTAATGCTTATCCTAACTATGACCCTAATAACACATAATTAAACCCTAACCATAATACTAACCCTAATTGAACCCCAACCCTAACCCTAATCCCAAGGTTTATTCTTGAAATGTAATTGTAATACTAACCCTAATTGATCCCTAGTCTTAAATATAACCCTTATTAAACCCTAACCTTAATTGAACCCTGATGTAGCTAACCCTTTTTAAAACCTAATTGTAATTGCAATTCTAACCATGAAACTAATCATAATTGTAATGGAACTTTTACCCTTACCTAACCATAACCCCAAATGAAACCTAATACTAATGCTAATCCTGACCCTTATTGAACTATCACCCTAACCCTAATTTAACCATCACCCTAACCCTAGTTTAATTGTAACCCTAACCTTAATCCTAACCCTAACCTCAATCCTAATAATAACTCAAACCCTAATTATAACCTTAACTCTAATCATAATTGTAATTGAACCGTACTCCTAACCTTAATCATATATCTAACCCTAACCCTTATGCTAATCCTAAATCTAATTGAATCATAATCCTAACTCTAAATATAACCCTAATTGAACTCTAATTGTAACTTTAATTCTAATTAATGTCTACCCCTAATTGAATGCTAATGTACTCTAACCCTAATTATACCATATCCCTATCCTTGACTCTAACCCTTATTAAATCATAATCCTAATTAAACCTTAATATGAACCATCTTCCTAAGGAACCCTTACTCTAACCCTAATTGAATCCTACTAAACCTAATCTTGACCCTATTTGAACCCTAACCCAAATTGAATAATAATTGAACCCTAACCCTAATCTCAATTATACTCAAAATCATAAGCCTAAAGCTAACCTTAATGAAAATTTAATTTTAACCCAAATTGTAACCTTTATCCTAAACCTAACCCTTATCATAACCATAACACCAAGTTTTAAGGTCCTAGAATCCTAGCCAAACCCCAAGCTCTATCTTAGAATGCTAATTGAATCTTACTCTAAGAATAACCCTAAACCTAATTTTAACTCTAATCTTAACCCTAATTGTAATTGATTTTTAATCCCAAATCTAACTCTAACCCCAACCCTAAGCTTTATATTATAGCCCTCACCCAAATTAAACACCATTCAAATCCTAATACTAATCATACTTATATCTTAACCATAATTAAAGCTTGACCCTATTGCTAATTAATCACAGACCCTAACCCTAAATCTAATCTTAATTCATAACTCCTAACCCTATCCCTAACCTCAATAGAAATCCAACTCTAACTCTATCCCCAATTGGATGTGAACTCTAACCTCAAGATTTATCTTGCAACCTTGACCTTAACCCTAACCTATTGAAATTTAACCCTAATTATAATCCTAATTGAACCCAAACCCTAATTGAATCATAACCCTAACCCTAACCCTAACCCTTACCTCAAGCTTTATTTTAGAATCCTAGCTCGGTAACTTAACCCTAATTGAATTCTAATCTTAATCTTAAACCTAACCATAACCATAACAATATCTCTAATTAAATTTTAACCCAGATCCTTATCCTCTTTCTAACCTTATTCATAATTATAACCCTAATTTTCATTTTAACCATAACCATAATCTTAACTCTATTCATAATTCTAATTCTAATAGTAACCTTAATTGTAATATTAACCCTTATTCTAATTGTACTACTAATTGAACCATAACCCTAATCCTACTTAAAACCTAACCCTATCTGAACCCTTACCTTAACCTAACATTAACCCTCACCTTAACCTTAATTTTACCTAACCCTAACCCTAACCCTTGTTCAGTTCTAACCCTAACCTTCACCCCAAGTTTTATCCTATAACCCTAATCATAATTGAACCCTACCATAATCCTAATCATAATTAAACCCTATTAATAAAACTAACCCCAACATAACCTTAACCCTAATTGAACTCTAAATGAATCCTTTTGAGCCCTAATCCTAATTGATCCCTAACTCTAACCCTATCCATGTAAGTCAACCATAATGCTAATTGATCTGTAATACTAACCCTAAATCCAAGCTTTATATAAGAATTCTAATTCAATCCTAATCCTAGTTAAATCCTAATCATAATCTTAACTTAATTTTAAATAATAATAAGTACATAAATCATAATGTTATATAATTTTTTAAAAAATTATATGATAAAGTTAAAGTCAAAATGTAATTCCTAATTACATTAATTTTTTAAAGATAGATATTCTAGATTTTAATATATTATTTTAAAAAATTATTTTTATATGTAATAATAAATTTATTATATTTTCTTTCTATATATATATTGAGTAAAATATACTATGAATGATTTTTCCTTTTTGAAATGCTTTCAATTTTTAAAAAGATATTGAATATTTTTTATGTTCAATAGTAGATTTAAGATATTTCCTTTTAATTTAATTTTCTAATTTTAAATACAATAATATAGTATTTTTAAAAAGAATATTTTTTTTTCATTCTTTTATAATTTTGTTTCTAATCTATTATTAAAAAAAAATTATAGTGACATCAAATAATAATTTTCCTTTTTAATGTTTTTTAAGATTTGTTAATTTTAAGTATAATAATTTATAAACTTAATTTTATATATAATAGTAAATTTAAGAAACTTCTTTTATATTTAATTTCTCAAATTTTAAAAACTTTCTTTATGTGTAATAATTTTGCATATTTTTTAATATATTGTTTTTATAAATAGTTATTGTTTTGATTGGAAAAGATTACTTAAATAAATCTACATATAAGGTCTCAAGAGATATTTATCTTTTGAGAAGGTTGCAAAACTATTTTAGATTGGCCATGTTTATTTTAGTTGTGAATTGTTTTAACTCTAATTTTTGAGGAAATGTCATTAAAGAAGATACTCATTTTGATGAATTTCGTTGTAATTATGTATTTGTTCAAGATGATACAAGGAAAAAAAATTGGTGTTGTCTTTATTTTTCATTTAATTATTTCATTTACTCATTCATTTGCAAATCAAATGATAAGACAATCAAAATGTTCCCCTTATTCAATTGGTAATATGTTGTATACTCATGGGAAACAAGTTATATGAGGTGGAGATCTATTAAAAAGTGTTATGTTATGGTTTATGAATGTAATACTTGACCCTTCTTAGGGGTAACATTTGATTTGAGGTAAGTTTATATTTAAATTTCTAATTTTAAAATTGATAAATCTATGGAATTTATTTTAAAATTGATTAATCTATGGAGTTTATTTTAAATTTTTGTTATTGCTTTTTAATGTTGGTTGCACTTTATTGTTCATTGTTCTTATGTAGGTTAGGGTCTTTTAAAAAATATTCTACCTTTATTTTTATTAAAAAATAATGATAATTGATACAACACCTCACCATGCACATCAAATTTGATGGACTAACAACCATCTAAGTCAATAAAGATGATGATTTGGAAGTTGGTTAACTAATTTTGATTTAATGACAAATTAAAAAAAAAAAACCTCTAAATTGAAATTTCTCTCACCTAGTTTTTCAATTTATGTAAATTTAAATTTTTCCTTTAGATGGATATTCTGAATTGTAAAGAAATACTTATTCTGCTATTATAATTAGATTGTGCAGAGAAATAAATTCTAGATTTTCTTGTACAATTAGCAATTTTCTTTCTTTAAAAGTTTGTTGTCAAGAAATAAATATATAATTAAGTAATAGTAGTGTTAAGCCTAAAAAGTAGGGTTGCATGTAACTTATGATTTGTAAAGTTTTAAATGATCTACATTTGAGCAAACATAATACAAGTGAAAGAAAAAACACTTGTTATAAAAAGTAATGATTTGATTTTGTCCAAATGTTTAGGTTTGAATAAAGATTTAGGCATAATATTATATATGAATAATAGCCTTTCAAAATTTTCAATAAACAAAAAAAACAATAAATTTCTTTGAGATCACCAACCAACTCTAAATCTAATTTTTTTAATATGATATTCAGCTTTCAATAAATTTTGTGTTCAAATATTATTTTTTCCCATCATTCAAAATGCAATAGTTCAGACTATTCTGTACCCCATTGTCTATTACTCATGCCTGCGATTTCACTGTTAACCATTAAATACTTATATTCAGATACAATATTATATTATTTTGAATTACATATTAAATCTCTAATGGTGTTAATTACTACAATTTAATTCAGCCCCCAAAAAAACTCCAAAATTTGCTTTTATTTTTAAACGTTGACTGTAGGCACTAGGCAAGCATGCATGCAAAATTGGAAGCGTGGGCAATGCATGCGAATTCTTTAGTGCAATGCATGCAAAGATAACAATGCCATTGCTGTAGATTAGGGTGTATATTTAGAGTTTCTTTGCTTTTGCAAACAGCAAAATAATAATAAAAATTTAATCTAGTTACTCTATATTTGTTCATCTTGAGCAGGTTTAAATTTGACAGATTGTGCTTGCCTTTCAACCATTTTTTTAACGACGATTATCTATTCAAAATTGCCCTTAAAACATTATGATATACCTTAGTATAGAAATGAAATTATATAAATCAAATATATATAACACATTTCCTACGGAGAACTTTTTAAATGTTAGGTAGCAACGTGGAAAATGTCTTCTATTTTCCTATATTTGGGTTGTTCTTTGTATGGACTGGCAGCTGGCTGTCAAATTTTTCAAAAACCCAAAAATGTTTGCTTTGATTTTGTGTGTTACATCAAAATTAGTTAACCAACTTCCAAATCATCATCTTTATTGACTTAGATGGTTGTTAGTCCATCAAATCCGATGTGTATGGTGAGGTGTTCTATCACTTATCATTATTTTTTAATAAAAATAAAGGTAGAATATTTTTTAAAAGACACTAACCCACATAAGAACAATGAACAATAAAGTGCAACTAACATTAAAAAGCAATAACAAAAATTTAAAATAAACTCCATAGATTAATCAATTTTAAAATAAATTCCATAGATTTATCAATTTTAAAATTAGAAATTTAAATATAAACTTACCTCAAATCAAATGTTACCCCTAAGAAGGGTCAAGTATTGCATGTATAAACCATAACATAACAATTTTTTAACAAATCTCCACCTCATATAACTTGTTTCCCATGAATATACAACATATTACCAATTGAATAAAGGGAACATTTTGATTGTCTTAGCATTTGATTTGCAAATGAATGAGTGAATGAGATAATTAAATGAAAAATAAAGACAACACCAATTTTTTTCCTTGTATCATCTTGAACAAATACATAATTACAATGAAATTCATCAAAATGAGTATCTTTTTTATTGACTTTTCCTCAAAAACTAGAGTTAAAACAACTCAGAACTAAAATAAATATGACCAATCTAAAATAGTTTTGCAACCTTCTCGAAAGATAAATATCTCTTGAGACCTTTTATGTAGATTTATTTAAGTAATCTTTTCCAATCAAAACAATAACTATTTATAAAAACAATATATTAAAAAATATGCAAAATTATTACACATAAAGAAAGTTTTTAAAATTTGAAAAATTAAATATAAAAGAACTTTCTTAAATTTACTATTATATATAAAATTAAGTTTCTAAATTATTATACTTAAAATTAACAAATCTTAAAAATCATTACAAAGGAAACTTATTATTTTATGTCACTATAATTTTTTTTAAATAATAGAATAGAAACAAAATTATAAAAGAATGAAAAACAATTATTCTTTTTAAAAATACTATATTAATGTATTTAAAATTAGAAAATTAGAAAATTAAATAAAAAGGATATATCTTAAATCTACTATTGGACATAAAAAAATATTCAATATCTTTTTAAAAATTGAAAGCATTTCAAAAAGGAAAAATCATTCATAGTATATTTTACTCAATATATATATATATATATATATAGAAAGAAAA
>VDFB02081164.1:0-13622 GCA_007258455.2 Sequoia sempervirens
AACCTCTTAGGATGCAGCCAGAGTTATCATGGGCTTAAGCGCCCTCCTCGAGCTCAATAATATGCTCAATGCCCCTGTCTGGAGGTCTCCCTGGAGGAATATCACTTAATACATTATCATGCTTGACTCTCAACTGCTGAATGTCCGGATGATACTCAGTCTTCTACTGTTCCTCCTGTATAGGTGCTAATGTATGCGCCAGCAGCCCCACTCTACCGTAATAAAGCTGACACATAGGCCTCCTACCATCGTCGAAAGAAATTGTTTTGATGTTGCTGTCCCGAATTGATTTTAGGATATGTGTCTTCCCGTCAACATCAAAACGGATCTCCATGTCCTTGAGACGAAGAGTGACTTCCTCAAGTGAATGAAGCCACTTCATGCCCAAGACCAAATCAATGTCTCCCATGTTAACTACATAATAATCAGCCTTGAACTCATAATTGTTCAAGCGTAAGGGGAGATCCTTAATCATGCGTTCACACCTCAAAGTGTATCCGTCGGCCACCTTAACCCTAATGCCCTCGAACTCCTCAGTGATGAGTCCGCGTTTCTCAACAAATCTAGCATCTATGAAATTGTGTGTGGCTCCTGTATCAAGAAGGGTAATGACCCTCTGTCCTGCCAACACTCCACGAATCCTGAAAGAGCCCTCTTGCTGAATGCTAGATAAGCGTGCCTCCTGTATCTGAAGCTCTGACTCTGTCTCTGCCTTAGGCTCTGAAGCCTCTGGCTCTGACTCCTCAGAACTCTCCTGCTGTTCGGAATTCTCTGACTCCGAATCCTCATAATACGCCCACATCACTCGATTTGCCTTGCCCTTAGGCCTCAAAGGACAATCGTGATTGGCGTCATAGGGACCTTTGCAGTAGAAGCAAAGCTTCTTCCTGCGTAGATCGTTAAGGGCCTCTCGATCCAAAGGTGGTGCTGCTGATTTACCCTTTGAATCATTCTTGAAATCTGATTTCTCTTTGTTAAAATCAGACTTCTCTCTGTTTCTGTTAAAACCCTTATTGTCCCTGAAAGAAGAAGAACCTCTGGAGTTGAATCTACTGGAAGGTGCTGCCAACTCCATACTACGTGCCTTCTTCATCGCTTCCTGTAATGAAGGAGGATCAAACGCTTTGATCCAGCCTCTCAATGGTTCCGTCAATCCCTCCATGAAGAGCACTACTAATCGTCTCTCTGAAATATTCGGAACCATAACTGATAACTTTTGAAAGTCACCAATATAAGACTCCAAGCTGCCACTCTGTCTCAACTGAGCCAAGTCTCTAAAGTAGGATTTTGGATCCTTCCTGTCAAACCGCTCCACCAACCTGTCCACAAACTCCTGATATGATGTGATCCTGTCATGCTGTAAGGTCACCATACCGTGGTGCCACCAGTCGTAAGCTACCCCCTCAAGATGCAGTGTCGCATATCTGATAGCATCTCTCTCAGCCATCGGGCGTAATGTGAGAAATGTGTCTAGCTTACTAATCCATGCCTGAGCTGTCACTTTACCACTTCCATTGAACATCGCTAGATTGAGCCTGTTCGTAGCATGTTTCAGGTCATGATTCTGGTGTCTAGGTCTCCAATCCTGTCGACCTCTGTGGTGCTCTCGCCGCTGTGTAATAAACCTGTCAAAGGTAATCCTCTCTCTGACATCAGGTGGAACTAACTCCCATTCCTCGTTCGCTGCCATAAGCGTATCAGCGAACAACTCCTCATGCTCCTCACCTGCCATGACCTCATCGGCCTCCTGTCTCACAAATGTAGGCCTAGTGGGCCTATCTGCTGTCCGTGAGGCTGTCCTAGGTGCTCTGCGAGATCCTGCATCGCTCCTGTCTTCGTCACAATGTGGTGACGGTCTCCTCGGAGTACCCAATCTCTGAAGTGCTACTATCAACTGCTGTAATACATCATTAGACTGCCGTTGACCTGCTCGTAAGTCTCTGAGTGCATGTAAAACCTCTGCATCGTCCTGATCTCTAGGGTTTTGAGGAATATCATTTCTAGGAACATCTGTTCTGTCAGCCATGTTTTCCGGCTGCCGGATTGAACCCTGTTGCCTGTCAATCAAGGCTCGTCTACGTGTGTAATACCTGTGAGACCCAATCTGTTCTGGCTGCATAAGACTGCTAAACCCTCAGGATGGCAGGATTTAGCTCTGATACCACCGTAGAAACCCTAGTTTCCCCATTTTCTGAATCTGACTGTTTTTCTGAGTGTTTTGTGTATTTTTGGTTTTTTTTGGTGTTTTTGCATAAATAATGAAAATGGCAATTTTGCAATAAAATGATATAAAATCTAAATAAATTCTTACAACTCCGGAAATAACAGAATCTATTGCAAATAAAGATGCCGGACTATCTATTAATCTTCTGCGATGATTACAATAAAGATCCAGTTACATGCAATAAAAAAGGCAACACTTTATTTGATAAAAAAAACCTGATTTGCTGCAACATGAAGATGGCCTTGATCTGGTACGGCTGCAATAATTAGTCCTTTCTCCCACCTTCTGATGATCAACAATGATGCCAGGAATGTAGGCGTCCAAGCTAGTAGTGGCAGACTGGTCCAGAAATAGGCGATTTGCTTCAAGGAGAAAATATGCCACTTTTTTTGATGGTACGGCCTGGTACAGATTTGTACGGCCTGGTAACAGCAGCAACCAATAAATAAAATGTACGGCCCTCCCTTAAATTGCTTGATCTCAAAGAAATAGGCGCCTAGATTGATGAATCCCTGCTGGAAGATTATTACTCTGAAAACACTAAAGGTGAATGATCTGTGATGCTCTGTAATTTCTTTTGAATGAAGAAATCCCTCTGCCTGGCAATAAATCGGATGATATTTCACACCCTTTGAATCGCTTTCACTGGAGATGGCTCGTTCCCCAATGCTCTGAGACTGAAACCCTTGGTTTCTGTTAGAACCCTGGTGGTTCTCAAATTGAAACCCTAATTGTTTTTGTGTTGTTTTTGCAAATTTTCGGTTTTTTGTGTTTTTGAGGGTTTTACAGGCAAAATGTAAAGCTGCGATTTTCTCAATAATTACAATTAAATTCATAAAAAATCACATGTGCATTGTAATACATAGGAAATGCTCAGAATGCCAAGGCGTATCATTTATTTCATTGTCCAGAGCACTTACAAAGACAAATAGCAATATATAAATGAAAATACAGATTTATTATCAAAACCTGATTTCCTTCTTGCAGCCGCCAAAAGAATGATGAGAACAGTACGACTGAAAGAAAGGATGAATCTCTGGTCACTGTAATTGATGCTGAACCACTGAACACCCAAGGCGCACCCCAACTGGTTGCTAGAAGTTAAATTCTGATGGTTTCCACTGACTACTGAAAAGGTACGGCCTGTTGGTACAGAAAAGTACAGCCTACAGTAGCAGCAAGAATATGGTACGGTTTCTTGAAATGTGTGCCAGATCTCAGGTAAATAACCACTGAAAGATTCGCCTCTGCTGGTAGATGTTTATTCTCTGTGAATCTCGGAATGAATAGCTCAGTAAACGCAAACTGTGATCTCTGTGTGAAATCACCAAGTGCAAGCTTCAGCTGGTATTGCACAGCCTCAGTCTGCCTGATCTCTGAAGAGTTTTCGTTCTCCAGAAACGATCGTCTGCCAGAAACCCTAGGGTTTGCAAACTCCAATGCTCAGAGCAAAAGACAAATTAGAATATCATATCATAATGGTTCAATTTGCCTTTCATTGAATAAATATATCCTCTTCTTTAAAATTCGACCCAATGCTCTTTTTTAATAATCATTTAATAAAATGATTAAATTCGTCCTTTTAAGACTTAGGAGAAATCTATTTAATAATTGGCGCTTATTTTAATGAATAATAAAAATTCATTAAGTCAAAAATTAATACTTTATTATAAAGTATAATAAATACTTTATAACAGGCCAAATTAATTAAATATTTTAATATTTCAATAAAGTGACTTTAATATAAAGTCAAATTATTAAATATTTAATAATGCATTAAATACTCCTTATTCCTCCGTCTAAACATCAAACTGCTGAACTGGGTCGACTCTGAGCTGAATGGTTGAACCAGGTGCCCTGCCCAAAATAGCCGCTTCCGCCTGACCTAACTTTCTAAAAATAGAAAGTTCCTGAAAAAGCTCTCTGGAAGATTCTGCGAAGGCCCAACCTGACACAACTGCAAAACTGGAGCTACCAAACACTGAGCAACTGCCCCAGATGATCCTCTGCACACCCTGTCAGCCTACGAGGATCGAAATAATAGGCTAACTCCTCGACAAACAGTGTCAGCTAAAACGGGGACATGACAGTCCGCCCTCCCTGAAATTGCTTGTCCTCAAGCAATCTCTGCAAATACAGCTGCACTACACCACCTGGATCCCAAGGATAGTACCGAACAATGTTCCTGCTGGCAACAACTGACTCCGATAACTCCCACAACTGATCAGCAAGAACGGAATAGCATTCCCTATTAACCTCAGTACGGTCCGGCATAGGATCAAGAAACTCAGAAGGAGGCAAGTCAAACTGCAAGCAACACTTACCCCCTAAAACTGCACGAGATATACTGTCATCCAACATATCAAGCACGTGCATACCAAAACTGTGCACCTGAAACAAATCGTGTACATGCGGATTGATCACGAAGCTATATGCACTCTGCACCATATACACACTGTGATACTCCTCCGTGAGCTGAGTTTGAAATCCCAGTGCACAAGTAGGATCCCAAACGCTATCATCACTCTGCTCAAGACCAGGATCAGGTGGGTTACCCATATCAAACTCAAAGAGCGGATTGTCGTATGTAGATATAACATCTGTCTCAAACAATGGATTGGTCACAAACGAAACCAAACCACTAGGCTGATCCCAAACGACTGCCTCAGAACCCCCGGGGTATTGAGCATAACCATACCTGGTCTGCACAAAATCCTCCTCTACCTTCTCGCTCTTCCCACTAACGAGAGAGATAGAACGAAGGCTGCCATCTATAATACCCCTCAACACATATTTCTTGCCCTGTACCTCAAATCTCATCTCCATTTTAGGCAAGTTGAGGGTGAACACACTGATGTCCTGCAGCCATCTCATACCCAACACTAAATCCATCCCACCCAGGTTGACTACATAAAAGTCTGCCTGCAACTCATAATCATTCAGCATGAGAGTGAGATTACAAATCCGTCGAGTGCAAGTGAGTGTATATCCATCTGCCACCGAACTCACGAGATCGTGAGAATCAGCACATGCGGAGTCTACATCTGTAGCCAAGCTCTGCATCAATGGTATTGTGGCGAAACCGATTAATGAGGCGCAGCAGCTCCCACATCGGTATCGTACCGCTAATCCCTAGAAACTGGATAGGTCATCCCATTACGCTGGCGGATAACACCATGAGGATAAGTTGGCATCGGGCCCAAACTCCGTAGAGGCATTCCCGGCCTCTGCATGTTCTGAAACAACCTGCTGGTCTGAATCATCAGACTCGTCATCGTCATAGTAAACCCACATGGCGCGGTTGGTTCTGCCCTTCGGTCTCAAAGGACAATCGTGCTCCTTGCTGTAGGGTGCTTTGCACCAATAACAAAGTTGTTTCTTCCTGCATTCCTCTCGAGTTGCATCATCAATTCTTGCAACTGGTTTCCTTTTTGGTTCTGCAACTGGTGTATGACTCTCCTCAATAGGCAAGTTATTTGTTTTAGGCTGGGGGTGAACTTTTAGCCGGACGAAAAAGCCGGCTCCATACTCCTTGCCCCTTCCGCGCCATCTCACGAAGAGTAAGTAGGATCAAAGCCAGGCCCAGCCTCTCTGCGCCGGAAACCGCATCAATCCCTCCTTGAAGGCCCTATGGCCAGAGTCTCCGTTCGGAAATCCCTGTCACCATGACTGCCACTCTCTGAAACTCGCCAATGTATGAATCCAGGCTACCTGTCTGTCTGAGCTGAGCCAACTCTCTGAAATATAGTTCCGGATCTTTCTTATCAAATCTCTCTATCAGTCTGCTAGTGAACTCCTGATAGGTATTGACTATATGATGGCCTAGCGTATACATGCCGTGGTGCCACCAATCATGTGCTACTCCGTCAAGATGTAAAGTAGCAAATTTAATTGCCTCATCCTCCTGCATAGGCCTAAGTGACAAGTAATTGTCCAATTTCTAGACCCAAGACCTCGCTGATGTCTTCTTTGACCCATCAAAATATGGCAATGTAATCTTGCTCACAGCATACTGCAAATCCCTGTTCACCTGTGGCTGCGGCTGCTGATTTAGAGGGGGTCTACGGTCAAATCTACCTCCTCCTCTGGGTTTATACACATCGATAAACTCATGAAATGTAAGTGCCTGCCGGATCTCAGCCGTGAGTAACATGTACTCACCATGCAATCTAAATCCGTCTGCCAGCGGCATGCCGATGCAGCCATTTGAGGCTCCCGATGCTCTGCCCACAGGAGTCTGGTGGAGTCTCTCTAGGTAAGAAAGTAGGCTGGCCTGGCATACGCTCCTGGTAGATCGGTGACGGCTGTCTAGGTACGGATGCCAATGGCTGATCCACTGGTGCAGTCCCGCTCGTCTGTCCAATCTGAATGTAGTGTGGCTGTGTGGGCGTACACTGTCTAATGGTACCCATCAACTGAGACATCATATCCATCATATTGTCGTGCCAAATTCTGGCTCCTCATGAGGAGGTGAGTATCCACCCTCTGCATATTACCTTCCACTGGATCCCTCACGTGCCTCTGCGGGGAATCTCACGATCTGCCATTAGGGTTGCAACACTGCTAATTTTCCTCTTGTGGAAATTTGGATGTGAATGCAAAGCACCCTGACAGCATGCGACCTTTTTGGGATAGGTGGACTGCATTCCAATCCCTCGTCTTTTTGCTGTCCCTCGCCTCCTAATCTTTTGAGATAGGATCTGGCTCCATGAGAAAAAGCAACCAAAAAGCACACTGAATACTGAAAAAGCAACTGAAAAAGCACAGGATGGCAGGATAACTGTGCTCTGATACCACTGTCAGAACCCTGGTGGTTCTCAAATTGAAACCCTAATTGTTTTTGTGTTGTTTTTGCAAATTTTCGGTTTTTTGTGTTTTTGAGGGTTTTACAGGCAAAATGTAAAGCTGCGATTTTCTCAATAATTACAATTAAATTCATAAAAAATCACATGTGCATTGTAATACATAGGAAATGCTCAGAATGCCAAGGCGTATCATTTATTTCATTGTCCAGAGCACTTACAAAGACAAATAGCAATATATAAATGAAAATACAAATTTATTATCAAAACCTGATTTCCTTCTTGCAGCCGCCAAAAGAATGATGAGAACAGTACGACTGAAAGAAAGGATGAATCTCTGGTCACTGTAATTGATGTTGAACCACTAAACACCCAAGGCGCACCCCAACTGGTTGCTAGAAGTTAAATTCTGATGGTTTCCACTGACTACTGAGAAGGTACGACCTGCTGGTACAGAAAAGTACGGCCTACAGCAGCAGCAAGAATATGGTACGGTTTCTTGAAATGTGTGCCAGATCTCAGGTAATTAACCACTGAAAGATTCGCCTCTGCTGGTAGATGTTTATTCTCTGTGAATCTCGGAATGAATAGCTCAATAAACGCAAACTGTGATCTCTGTGTGAAATCACCAAGTGCAAGATTCAGCTGGTATTGCACAGCCTCAGTCTGCCTGATCTCTGAAGAGTTTTCGTTCTCCAGAAACGATCGTCTGCCAGAAACCCTAGGGTTTGCAGCTCAATCTTTCGAGCAAAGGAACCAAATTAGAATATCATATCGCCAATGGTTCGATTTGCCTTTCATTGAATAAATATATCCTCTTCATTAAAATTCGACCCAATGCTCTTTTTTTTATAATCATTTAATAAAATGATTAAATTCGTCCTTTTAAGACTTAGGAGAAATCTATTTAATAACTGGCGCTTATTTTAATGAATAATAAATATTCATTAAGTCAAAAATTAATACTTTATTATAAAGTATAATAAATACTTTATAACAGGCCAAGTTAATTAAATATTTTAATATTTCAATAAAGTGACTATAATATAAAGTCAAATTATTAAATATTTAATAATGCATTAAATACTCCTTATTCCTCCGTCTGATAATCAAACTGCTGAAATTTGGAGTGGAAGCTAAAATTTTGAATGGGCCGAACGGTCTACCAAAATAGCGGCTTCCTTTGACCCTAACTTTCCTAAAAATAGAAAGTTCACGGAAAAAGCTCTGGAAGATTAGTGAAGGCCAACTGACACAAGCTGCAAAGCTGGAGCTGGAAACAGGCAAGCTGCCCGGATGATCCCTCTGCACACCACAATGACCTCGAGGATCGAAATAATAGGCTAACTCCTCGACAAACAGTGTCAGCTAAAACGGGGACATGACAGTTTCCGTGCTCTTGAGGAAACTTGATCAATTTTCAATAAACAATGACATAAAGGCTCGAATTTCCAAGCAAAGCTTATATCTCCTTTGAAAAGTGCGAATTCCTTAATAATAAGGAATCATTAAAAATTCGACTTTTCTTATTTAATTCTTTCAATAGTCTCTGACCAAATTTTTCGTTATAATTTAATATCACAAATGGCCCCCTTCCATGATGGGCGACCCCTTAGCTTAAATCACTTAAGTCATAATATTAAAATATCACAACTTTATATTATATGCTCCAATTAATTAATATTTAATTATTTCAATTAAATATTAATATCTCTCTAAATATTCACCCGATGCACGAGCCGTTTGAAGCTGTCGACTAAGGAAGTGATTCTGCACGTAATCAATCCATACTGCTAAAAATAGCAGAGGTCCCATGCTGAGTGCCAGATACTGCTAAAAATAGCAACTCAGGCTAGAAGTGTCCGAACGAGCCCGAACGAAAGCCAACTGATCAAATACTGACAACTGAAGCTGAGCCAAGCTCCAACAAGACCCTCTATCCAATCTATCGACCCTCTGAGGGTGCGCAATAAACTAATCCTGTGCACTGCGAGAGATGTCAACTAGAAGGGGACCTTGTGAGAAGGGCATTCACAGTGCACCCTCCTGCGAGAGTGCTTGTCCTCAAGCAAGCGAAAGATGGATGCAACACAATCCTGTTCTCCTTCCACGTGGCATCTTCAATAGGCAGATTTCTCATCTAACCAAGTATTCTTTGGTTATCCTTCTCCTCAAAGAGAGATGCTCTATAAGGTATCAAAAGGATTTCTTGAGGAATCAATACCAAGCCCGACCTTCCTCATCCAATGGGAGGTAATTAAAGGAAGTAGCCACCACGTTGTGTCCAATTGCCTTCTTGAGGCGTGACACATGAAAGACATTATGCACTTTGCTTTCAGCTGGAAGCTCCAACTCATAAGCAACTTCACCAATCCTCTTGGTGACTTTGAAAGGACCATAGAAACGTGGCTTCAACTTTTCTGCACCACTTTTCTTGAGAGAAGATTGTCTATATGGCTGAAGCCTCAAGTAGACCATGTCCCCAACTTCAAAAGACCTCTCAACACGCTGCTGATCAGCGTATAACTTCTGCTGATTTTGAGCTTGTTGCAGATTTTCCTTGAGAGATTTCAAGATGTCTTGGCTCTGTTGTAACATATCCTGTGCTTGTGGAGCTCTACTATCACCAAACACTAGATCAACAAAATTAGTAGCTTCATAACCATAAAGAGCCATAAAAGGTGACATCTTAATTGACATGTGATAAGAAAAGTTATAACAATACTCTCCTAAATGAAGCCATTTAATCCAAGCTCTTTGCTGTCCTGAAACATAGTTTCTTAGGTAGCCCTCTAACCACTTGTTAACAATTTCTGATTGCCCATCTGTCTGTGGGTGATAACTAGTGCTTGGAGTAAGCACTGTCCCACTCAATCTGAAGATCTCTTGCCAAAAAACACTTAGGAACTTGCTGTCCCTATCACTGACAATAGTTTTAGGCAACCCATGCAAACGGAAGACCTCTCTGAAGAACAACTCAGCCACTTGAGCTGCTGTAAATGAAGTAGTGACAGCAAAGAAATGAGCAAATTTCGTTAGTCTATCAACCACAACAAAAATACAATCACGTCCTTGCACTTTGGGCAACCCAGTGATGAAATCCATGGCAATACTTTCCCATTTCTGATTCGGAATGGGCAAGGGCTGTAGCAGACCAGCTGGATAAGAGTGTTCATTTTTATTTCTTTGACAAATCGGACACTCTCTAGTGTAGTTCAAGACTTCTTCTTTCAACCCTTTCCAAGTGAATCTTTCACGAATCTGCTTATTAGTCTTGAAAATCCCTTGATGACCAGCAAGGGAAACATCATGAAAAGATTGTAGAATCTTCTTTTTAAGCTTAGATTCATGCACTAAAAAGATTCTATCTTTGTAGTAAATTATCCCATCAACCAACTTATACCTTTCATCAACCAAATGACCTTCTAGCAAGCTGGTTGCAAACTGATTTTTAACATAATCAACAGCAATTAACTCCTTCCAATCTGTTGATAACTCACAAAGTGACTGCAAATGAGGCCTTCTTGAAAGAGCATCAGCCACTACGTTATTTTTCCCTTTGACATATTCAATGTCAAAGTCATATGCTTGGAGCTTACTTACCCACTTCTGCTGCCTTTTATTCAAATCCTTTTGGCGCATAAAATGTTTAAGACTATTGTGGTCAGTCTTAACAACAAATTTACTTCCCACCAAGTATTGACGAAATTTAGACAAAGCATGCATGATGGCGAGCATTTCTTTGTCATAAATGGAGTAAGTTTTTTCTGCTCCTCTCAACTGCTGGCTCTCGAAGACAATAGGATGTTTGTCTTGCATTAGGACAACTCCAACTCCTTCACCTGAAGCATCACACTGTAATTCAAAAGATTTTGTAAAATCCGGAAGAGCCAACATTGGACATGTACTCATGATTTGCTTAAACTTATCAAAAACTTCTTGTGCCTTCTTAGTCCAAAGAAAAGCCCATTTCTTTGTAAGATCTGTGAGAGGTGCTGCTTGATGAGAATATCCTTTCACAAATCTTCTATAGAATCCACATAACCCTAAAAATCCTCTCAAATGAGAAATATTCTTTGGAGTTGGCCAATCAAGAATGGCTCTTATCTTTTCAGGATCAACTTTCACACCCTTTGAACTGATAATGTGGCCAAGATATAAGAGTTTTGTCATCCCGAACTCACATTTTGATTCTTTGGCGAATAAACATTCCGCCTCTAAAATACTAAGCACTTCTTCCAAATGCTTAAGGTGCTCTTCCCATGACTTACTGTAAATGAGAATGTCGTCGAAGAAGATGAGCACAAACTTCCTCAACTGCTGTCTAAAAATCTTGTTCATACAAGATTGGAATGTAGCTGGAGCATTTGTCAAATCAAAAGGCATGACAAGAAATTCAAAGTGCCCAAAATGGCATCTAAACACTGTCTTCTCTATATCCGCCTCCCTCATTCTGATTTGATGATAGCCTGAACGAAGATCAATCTTCGAGAAGAACATAGCCCCATGGAGCTCATCAATAAGCTCATCAATCCTAGGGATTGGATATCTATTCTTGATGGTCTTCTGATTTAATGCGCGGTAGTCAACACACATACGCATTGTACCATCTTTCTTTTTGACCAGCACTACTGCAGAAGCAAAAGGACTCTTGCTTGGTCTAATAAAACCATTCTCCAATAGCTCCTTGATGGCTTTTTCAATCTCATCTTTCTGCTTCTTTGGATAACGGTAAGGTGTAGTCATAACAGGTTTTTCTCCCTCTTCTAACTCAATTACATGCTCAGAACCTCTTTCAGGTTGTCTTCCAGGAGGTAGGCTTCCAAAGACTTTGCTCCTCTTTGAAAGTAAGGCTTGAATATCAGAGTGATATTGCCTTTTCTCCTCCACTGGATCAGCTGGTAGAACCAAACACTCAGCAGCCCATTCAACCTGATCGTGACGGATCAGCCTTTCCATCCTCTTCAAAGACACAATTCGAGGGCCCCCATTTGACATCCCTCTTAGAACAACCTTCCTTCCATTAGACTGAAATTGAAGCTCCATAGTTTGCAAATTCGAGCTAGCAGTCTCTCCAGGAGATCGCGGCCATTAATACCTAGTACAACGCCGGTGTCTCAATTCCACCACATAAAAATCATCTTTAATCTCACCAATTTCCCTATTGCATAGAGGTTAGGAAGTCTTCCTCGTGCAGAACATAGTAAACCTACGCAACCGTACCTTGAAATACATCAAATTCGATCTTAGCAACCCCTTCTTGGCAGCTAATCCTTCATCAATAAAATTATATGAGTTGCTCAATATCGAGTAGAGCAACAATCTCATGAATTGCAACTCATGAACCCCAGAAAGGACTCATTTTTTGAAAACTTGATAGTTGTACCGCTACCATCTCCCACCTCTTCGGACTTCTCATCTGGATCTTCTTCACCTTCACTACCTGCTGATTCATATTGCTGATCAGACGAATCAGATTCTGATCCATAATCAGAATAGCCCTCCATTCGATTTGCTTTGCCTCTTCCATAGCAACGGTGACCCTTAACCCAAGGTTCACGGCAAGTGTAACAAACTCCATCTTTTCTAAGCTTTTCTTTGAGCTCTTCTGACAATCTTGGTGGAAACTTCTTGGGCAGATTTGAAGAATGTTTTTTATCTTTCTTATGGCTGAATGGTTTTGAATGAAACTTAGGCCTTGGGGCTGCCAACTCCATGCTCCTAGCTTTCTTGATAGCTTCATCTAATGTTGGTGTATCAAAAGCTTTGACCCAACCCTTCAAAGGCTCCATTAAACCTTCAGCAAAAAGAACCACAAGTCTTCTTTTAGTAATGTTAAGCACCATTACTGACAACCTCTGAAAATCAGCCACATAGTTTTCTAAAGATCCTTGCTGTTTCAATTGTGCCAATTCTCTGAATCTCAACTCAGGATCCTTGGTATCAAATCTCTCGATCAGTTTGTTGGTAAACTCATCATAGGTACGAATGAGGTTATGGCCAAGAGTGACCAAACCATGAGTCCACCATTCGTGAGCTATTCCATCCAAATGCAAAGTAGCAAACTTTATAGCATCTCCTTCTGGCATGGGTCTGAGAGAAAGATAATTATCAAGTTTCTGCACCCAAGATCTGGCTGTGCACTTATTACTACCATCAAAATGCTCCATAGTAATCTTTCCCAATGCTTGGTAGAAATCATTTCTAGGTGCCAAAGGAAGACGTTGCTCATTCCTTCCTCCATTTCTCCAACTCCTTTGATTCATGAATTGATCAAAGGTCCAAGCATCTCTCAAATCGAGAGGTAAAGAAGCATACTCCATGTAAGCTTGACGTGCATCATCAGCAAAGGTTGGTGCAGCTTCAACCTGTTGTTGCTCTTCCCTTGGTGTAAAGACGAAAAAAAGGGTTCTAGAGGATGACCCACTAGGAATTGCTGCATGCTATCCCACAATTTTGTCTCTTGTATTCACCTCAGGACTGCCATTATTATTATTCCCATTAACTCCACTGCTTTCTCGATTGTAGGTTATTTTGGAGCTGAATGATAATACGAGTTGCTTGCTAGTCAGCTTGGACGACTAAACCCGGGATAT
>VDFB02081166.1:0-25262 GCA_007258455.2 Sequoia sempervirens
CATAATTAAATGTCATAATTATGCTAGGACGAAAGTGGTAAAAATAGAGCTTGCAGGCCTAGGTCATTTTTAAGTGTCTACACAAGGTTTCCAACTTTTTCCAAATCTCATGTGCAGTCTTTAGATCCATAACATTTTTCATTTTAGAATCAGTCAAAGAACTCAACAAAGCTTCCTTAGCCCAGATATTATACTCAGCATCTCTAATCTCAATAGTAGTAGTAGGACCATTCTAAGGAATATCATACTTATTACATGTAATGCTCTAGTAGGGTTCACCAATGCATCTCAAGTGACACTCCGTTTGAGTCTTCTATAGAGAATAATTTGTTCCATAAAATCTTGGACTATCCTTCTTATAACTTGCCATCCTGGATCACCTTAAGCTATTAAACTTCTTCCAAGGAACCTTCTCTAATACCAATTATTGGCAAACCAAGGGTAGACAACTAAGAGCGGTGGGTGAATCAGTTGTCACAAAATTTCAAAATTATTAACTTTATTAATCCTTATTCTCAAATCTAATCAATATCAAAGAAAGCATGAATCAACAACACATCAGAAACACACATAACACCAAGATTTTTTACATGGAAACCTTGTTAGGAGAAAAACCATGGTGGAGATCAGTCCACAAGATTATACACTGTTAAAAGTATAAAGAATGAAATATGGGGAATGCACATGCATTCAAGCACACTACCTAGAGCTCATTGCTCAAATACAAAGGGAAGAGACACTGTCTTACAAAGAGATTCAGATTACAACCATTTGGATTTTGAACTAAGAAAATAGCATCTGCTAATGCCTGATTATAGTTCCAGTTAAGCACAATTCTTCACTCTTCTACACACTTCATCACACTCTACTCTTCCTTCAAATGATATTCACACATGCACACATAGAAGCACATTGAGCATACTTCCAAATCGAATAAAAAATTGCTCTTATATATCCGCAACAAGAAATTTCATCCCTTCAAGTCGGCTTCAATGAAAATAATAAAATGAATATAAACTGTTGGCCCAAAACATTAAATATTAACAATGCGAATCAACCAAAGTCAGCCACAACTTAGTGATGACCCAAAACAACATATTCAACTTGAAAATTCTTCAATTAATTACACCTTTAGGATCCATAACACGCTACAACCACCATGTCAGCCAAGAACAAGAAAAATATGAACATGCAAGAGAAATTTTCCAACCACAAGCTCAACGAACAATGTAGATGTGCAACAAAGATAGAGCATGATCTAGAGACATCCACAAACAACATGAAACAATAGAGAAGCATATGAAACAACTAAACTAACTGGAATAGCCTCATCTTCAATCAGGAACACCAACTAAAGAAATAGAAAAATGGTCATAATGAAAATCTTCATAACTCAATCAAATCTTCATGTGGATCTCTAAAACTTGACGTGGATAAACTAGATACACTCAAAAAAAAACCCTTTGGTCCACAACCTTTGATCATCAACGTACAGAATGTACCAACATACTAAACTTCACTGCACCACTGACAACCTGCAACTTATTTATCACAATTTTCTCAATATCCTCAGGATATACAGCTTCAAGTGAAAAAATGCTAATAGTGTTGACATCAATGACAACCACATATCAACAAAACAACCATAACATCCAACAAAATCTACATTCTTCAGTGGAGCATTCATGAAAGCAGTTGGGTGTTCACTCCCTTCATTATCTTTCTGTGTTATTATGATGGCACAAGAGTGATCTGAAGTGAATGAATAGATATGAAACAACTTTAGGTACTCTAGGATGACCAACACTGGTGCATCAACAATCACTTTCTTGATTTCTTTGAAAACCTACTTGGCTTCCATTGTCCATTCGACTGGCATCTTCCTTCAGCATAACATTCAGTGGCTTGACGATTTCAATAAAGCCCTTGATGAACTTTTTGATGAAGTTGATCTTTCCAAAGAAAGATTTCAATTCCTTCTTGTTGCCTGGAAGTTGAATTTTCAAAATAGCTTGAATGTGCTCGGGGTCTATTGAAATTCCTTTCACTAAGATTGCATGTCCCAACAGCTTGCCTTCCATGACTCTGAAGATGAACTTCTTCGAATTCAAGGAAATTTTGAACTCTCTACATTTCTAGAAGACCTTGCATAAATCAGAGACATGGGCACCTCTTTTCTTTGAAAACATAGTAAGATCACCCATATAGATGATGATGCATTTACCAATCAAGTCCTTGAAGGTAATATCCATGGCACATTGAAAGGTTGTGCCATCGTTGACTAGTCCAAACAACATTCTTTTGTATGTGAAGGTTCTCCACTTGGTGGTGAATATTTTATTGTGCCTCTCTTTGTATTGCACCATCAACTGGTTATACCCCGAGTATCTATCCAAAAAGGACATCATCTGAGATCCATTAACTATTTGCAACACTTCATCCAGTGAGGTCACTAGATAATTGTCATTTTTGGAGGCTCTGTTCAAGTTTCAGAAGTCTACGCATAATCTAATTTCTCCATTCTTCTTCCTAACTAGGACCAAGTTTTCCACCCATGTGAAGTTTTTGTCTAGGAAGATGATCCTTGTGGACAATAGTTTTTGAATGTCTTTGTAGATGATAGGCTCTAGAAATAAATTGATTGGGCATTGTTGTTGCCTAAAAGGTCTCACATCTGGATTGAGAGGGATGGTGTGAGTGATGATAGAGGTATCATATGTCTTCAAGTCCTCATAATTCCAAGAAACCACATCATGGTACATGTTTAGGGAATCAATGATCCCTCTCCTTTCTTCTAGTGTGCACACTTTGTTGATGAACACATTCTTAACTTCTTCAATGGTCCCTACAATGTGAGCATCACACTGGTTGTCAATGGAATCCTTCTTTGCTTTCTGATCTTGATCCCTTATCTAATCCACGTCAAATATTTGTTCTAGCTAAACCATGCCTTGTGGTATTGTGTTTTTTTTAGGTTGATAACTCCCTCTATGTCTAATTCAGCTTCTTCGGGCTCTGCCTCATCAATGATTTAAGCTACAAACACATCGAAGCTCGTGATGAAATCCAAGATATGCTTGTCGTCATTGAACACTTGGAAGTTGGTGACATAGTTTGGCACTAATTGAGTGGAAGTAAGCTCAATAATGAACCTTTTCAATTTGGCTAGGGAAAGGGACTGGAGGGTACTAGCTACCTAGGCTAAGGCATCAACAGTATGATTCTTGGAATGAGGGATCAATTAAATATTGAATGCATCTAGTATTTCTATGAGATCCCATACTCTATACCTATAATTTGATTCCCTTCTATCATGACAAGAGTACAACTTTCTAACTTTCTTGACTACCAACTTCGAATCACCAAAGACTTGTAACATTTTTACCTTCTTTCTTAGAGCCATCAAAATCCCATGAAATAACATTTCGTACCCTACTACATTATTAGTGCAATAAAATTGAAATATATGAGAAACAAAGTATGACGTACCTGTGGGGCTAATGAGTTCGAAGCTATGTCCAACTCCTTGCTTAGACTTGGATCCATCAAAGCACAGAGTCCAAAACTTGGAGGAATCTTTGATCTTGGAACCCACAAAGCATGCTTCTTTCTTTGGTAGAGCATTTACTTCAGCAACTTTAAGTGGTGACATAGATTCTTCATGGTCCTAGTTTGACTGTTCTTCTTGGAGCTCCCCCTTTGGGGTGACTTGTCCCTTAATGTGTTCAACTATTGTTTGGAAAAGGCAACATTCAAATTCTAAGTGAGCAGCATTGTGTATGTTGCACCAACTAGGTAATAATAGCTCCTGAAAGTCTATTTTTGCTCCTAGGCTAAGCTGATCTTGCACACATTTCTACATAAACTCTTGGAATCCATCCAGTAGTCCAATATTGCCATCTTCACGTGATTCTTTATCATATGAATCTATTAACATCTTTGTACTCTCAGGTGCATGGGTTAGGTTGGTAGGAGCACTACATAACACAAGAAGGACCTCCTCAGTCACTTCCTCTTCTAGGAATTCTTGTTCTTCTTGATATTCCACAGGGCAGTAGTTTCCTAGTTCCATTTTAGCAAACAACACTTCATTTGTGTTGTTATATTATGTGATCATGAATTTCATATGGGAATCCCAATCGATATAGATCTGGTTTGGTAGCCCTTTCCAAGGTAGCCATAATTGAGAAAAATATATTGCAGCATATCCATTCAATGCTCGAGTGAAATCCCTTCCTAGTATGATGTCGTATGGGTCAAGGATATCTACAACTTGAATATCAATCATTTGTTGCACCCTCGAATCAACAACTGTTTGCATGGGTATCCTATTGATCTCTACCTTGTCTAGTTGAGTCACCTTCCATTAGGAGTGAGTCGAAACTAATCCTAGAGCCTTGCATACTACTAGGGGCATAACATTGGTAGAAGCTCCTGAATCAAGTAGGAAGTTGTGCAAATTCTTTCCAAATATTTTGATAGTGGTTAAGAAGGGAGGAGTCTCCAACTTCCCTTGGAACAAGCTCACTAAAACATCAGTCTGAGCTACTTGAGATTTATCTTTATCATTGGTTTTATCCTAAGTTTGAACTTGATTTTGTTCTTTGGTAGGTTGTTTGTTTGCTTGCTGATTTGATGGCTGGTCTATTTTCTTTCCTAGGATTTCCTAGATTACCGACTCATTTTGAGTTGTCAAAGGACACCCTTTTGGCAGGCACTTCTTGAGTTGATTTGGATGGGGTAGTCCCATTGAGCATCCTAAATAAATCATTTATAACTCCTGAGAATTTAAGCAATTTGAAGGTCGATAGGCTCAATTTGACCTTCGTAAATTCTTCTACCACGTATTCCCCCATTTGCTCAATTTCTTCTTCAAAAGACTTATCTTGGGAGGAGCTAGTAGGCTAACTTTGGGTTTAGTTTTTTTTCCTATTCTTATTGAAGTACTAGGTCAGCACATGAGGGTAGCTTGGGTTATTATTGGCATTTGGGTTAGGTGGTGAATTGAAGTTATTAGGAAGGGTAGAGGTTGTAAAAGGTCCACCTACTTGCCTAGTTCTTAGATTGTAAGGAGTTTCCCTTTGATGAAACATTTGGACCTCATCTTCACATGGTTCTTCCTCATCTACTAGACCATTTTCTACTGAAACAAAAAGCTGAGATAAAGGACTTTTGTTGCTTATCTCTTTTGCTTCTTCATCCTTTAGGGCAGTGATCTCTTTCTCAGGCATGTTTCTCTCACTTTGTGGGAATGGAGCTTGATTAACCACCATCACTGAGGAGTCATATGGTTCAGATGGGAATATGTCTCTACAACCAACACCCTCTACAACATTATGAACTTCTACTTGGAAAATCTTTGTTGCAGTTTAAAATTCTAGACAATCCAATTCAGAATGCCTACTTGTTTTGTAGATGCAACACCACCCAGATAAGGCTACCTCTTCCAAGTACACACCACTTGTCATCTTATTAGCATTAGAATGCTAATCAAGAGGTGTGGTAATGCCTCTATTTTTTGGTCTCTTGTTCCATGTGTGGTTCTATCTTTGTCTAGGTCTTCTTTCAAAGCCTTGGTTCAAATTTTGACCTCTCATAATTCTGTCTAGAGGAAGCCCCTGCATCATGGCTGTCGTGGTTATCTCAATTGGGATTAGCTTGGATGCTCCTTTGGGAAGCTTTCAGTTGGTTATTTTGATTCCTTAAATGTGTCATTTTAGTTGACATCTTTACCAACTTTTTCCACTCATCTATTTGATCCTTCTCTGTGTTGTTCGGTTGCGGTGCTTGATTCTCGAGGAAGATTGGCTGCACTGCAGGTCGATTCTATTGAGTGGGTGGAAACTCAGATCCCTACAGGTATGTGGGCACTTGAGGCTACTGAGAGTAAGCTTGTTGCTACTATGGTTGCAAATAATGAGGCACTAGAGGTGCCTGGTTCAATGGCTTCCCTAGATGAGGCACTATTGGTAGTTGAGGAACTTGATTCATTATTGGCATTTGATGTGCTAAGGAATGGGTAAGTCCTTGGATCTGCATTGGATGGGAAACTAGCCCCAAGGATGGTAGTGGACCAGCGATGTGTTGTTCCAAATTAGTGCTTGTTATGATTGCCTCTACATAAGAATCCACCAACCTTATTGGCGAAGGGTGCATTCTCTTCACTAGTGCGGATGTGAGGTTGTCCAAGGCTGCATAGTATACCAATTTGGTTGAGGCACCATCGACCACATAAGGTGGCTGCAACTTCATATAAGCTTGATGGAACCAATCATTGAAGGAGCTGATTGGCTCATTGACTTCCCTTCAAATAGAAATGAACTATTGATATAACTTGGAGGGACTAACCAGGATCTTGAATTTCTACAAGGAATTCTTTAATTGATCCCAAGTGGTGATGGATCCAAGCAGCAAGTGAATGTACCAATAGAAAGCCTCTTCCCCCAAGGAGTAGGAAAAGAGCCTACAATCCACATCTTCATGATCTATTTGCATGTCCTTCAAATCTATTTGGAAGATATTAATATGCTCTTTTGTTGTTCTGTGTGGATCATGAGGATGGAACTTAGTGTAGAATCCCATTGGATTCTTTTGCATGTCATGATAATAATTGAAGGATACAAGAGATGGGTTATTACCCAACCAAGCCATGATGGGAGGGGAAGGGTGCACTGGCTATGCTATAGTGACTTGGGGCTTTGAAGGAGCAGTAGTTTTTGAGGCAACACCTTGGAGGTGATGTGCAAGGGCAGGGGTAGCACCCTGGATAGGTGGAATGGAGAGTGAGAAGCCTGCTTGAGGAAAATGGAAGGATGGAAGTGGTACCAAGAGGGAGGGAGAGGAGTGGTATGCATGGGTGGAAGGTGATGGAGGAGATGGAGGGAATGGAGGTCAAGTGGATCAGGCTAAGACGAATGCTTCCCCTCTCTTAGCTCTCTTAGCCTTGGTAGGGGGTGGTAGCTCTTGGAATTCCCCTTTATCTAGTGTAGATCTTAACACTCTATGGAGCTTCTGAGAGGAGAAGGAACCAATTCGATCTAGCTTAGTGAAAGGGGCATCGTCCTTCTAGTGCCAGTTTTGTTGATGGTTGTTTTTTCACTTTCTCAACACAGGAAATACACAAGTGCACTACCTCTCTTGAAAGACAACTTCCTAAAAGAAAGTTGTAGAAAATTATCCAAAGGTCTCTCGAGTGTCAGGTCATGACTTGAAAAAATAGCATAGCTAATTGATGTGATTTGCTATTAATCACAAAGGGCATTGATAGTTCACTAAATTGGGAAGGAATTGGATCTTTAAATGGAGTTTTGTGAAATTATTAAAGTGAGTTGCAGTTGCTGCAAGTTCAAAACAGTAGTCTAAAACTCCATATTCAACATCAAATTTGGCTTTATAATGATGCTGGAGCTTTATCTTAACTTCTATTTCAAAGAAAATTCAAAAGTGAAAAGGGATAGCAGTGTTTCTAGACCTACAACTAATGATGAATAGTGACAATGGAGGATGCTACAGTGGACAACCTTCCTAAAACTATGTTCCACTTAACCAAAACAGATAATAGTCTCATGAAACTAGTGCTATCTTGTAAGGTCTGCAGATTTTTAGCTATCCATTCACCATCAAGCATGAACAATAGATGAATTTTAAGTACAACAATAAGTTAATGTTCAAACTAGCTTTGCACTGTTGCTCATCATCAACAAACAACAAAAAGCATGAACATGGAAGGCATCAACACAATAACATTCTTCACTATCAATGTGCAACATGAACTAACTAATAAAAGCAACTTAAAATACTTAGAACAACAAACTAAATCTAATAATTTTGAGAAGATGAATCATGCAACATGTGAGAAACACAAGAATCCACCAAAACAATGTAGTTCTATTGAAATTTCTGCAACATGTCTTTACACAACTCAACTCTCTCTTTGAAAATGAGAGGAGACCCCTATTTATAGTTTCCCAAAAGTGAAATGAATGGCCATGATTTACTTTCATTATGTGGCCAAGCTTCATTTTACATTAGGGTTTCACCTACCCCCATAATATATCATTATAAAATACATTTTTGTCTCATTCTTATTTTGTCCTCTAGTGGCTTTGACACTCTAGCAGTTTTGTCTTCTAGTGACTACCTTCTTTTTCTAGCTAAAATATCAAAAACTAATCATCAATTACTAGCTTTCCTTCATTCTTCTGAAGGGTGGCATACTCCACAAATTTCCCAATTAATTCCTAGATCTTGTTCCATTCCATGATGTTCGATTGGAGGAATTGAAAGGTCAACCTTTTGAATCTTTCTGTGATCTACTCCCAATGCTTGGTGCACCTTGGCGTGGCCTTGATTACCTTCTCAAATTGAGTGAATGCCCTTGCAACAAAGTCCATGAAATATGGTGTTAGCACATCTGCAACCTCGTGTTCAATCTTCTTATAGAAGAATGGCTTGATTTTCTTTGGATCCAGCTCTAGGGTGGGCATGTCATAATCGGTCATCATCTTAAGGTAGTCCTCACTATCCATTTTGTGCTCTACAACCCATTCGAGGTCAAGCTCTACCTCATGCAACACCCTTTCCAATAATTCTCTTTAGTGATCTAATCCCATTATCCAAGTCTCCACCATCTAGTGATCATCTTTTGCGAGCGCCAGTTCCTTTTCCCATGTCTTCTTAGACATCTTTGGAATGGCCTTGAGCTTAGGATATGTGATCCTATATAGCTCGATGAACATGTGACACATTTTTTTTGTGGCTTCTAGATATTTTTGCAAGTATCAAAATTTATTGGACATTTGAGAAGTGTGGCATATTCCCATGTCCCCATTATAGATCACTTGTTGGAACCAATCCGCTATGGCCTTGGTCCAATTCTTTATCTTATCCATTCTAGTGAGCTCCTCTTAGGAGAGAAGAGGGGGCACATATGAGATTGTCAGAGCCTCTTCTTCCAAGGACATCCATTACTGAATATAGGTGGTGAGATTCGCCACATGTGCCTTTAGCTCCTCCTTGGAGGATTGATCCTTGTTTATTTGTTGCACGATCATTGCCACTAATCCCTGGAACTCATCAATTTTCTACTCTCTAGTTATTGGTCCCAAGTTGATTGTTAAGATGTTGTAGTCAACTCCTTCATGTTTGTCTATCATAGGGGTAGAAATTTGTAGTGTTCTAGATCTAGAGGTGTCGACTATGATATGGGAGCAGAATCTAGGCTTTTTCTCCTTTCTCATCTTTTTTTGTGCTCTTGCTAGTATTGCCTCGAGTCTAGCCTTTGGATCAACGATTGTAGGGGCTTTCTTTTGTAGTTGTCTTTCTATCCAATTGGGCACCTGGGTCTCTCCTTTTGGTGATTCATGATCACCTTCCTCTCTTTGCTCATGTTGGGGTTGTTTCTCTTCATGACCTAGGGCTTCTTGATATGTTCTCTCTTCTTCATTTGAATCTTCAATATGTATATCCTTTTCCTTGTTTGACTCAGCGGTGGCTACATTTTCCTTAGTGACACTTTCTTTCTAAGGAAATTACCCTTCTAGATGCTCAACCTTTGCATGGTGCTCAGGCTCGCGGCTCTTCTTTGGTGCATCTTCTTCTACCTTATCTTCTTCGTTTTCTACTTCTTTCTCTTATTCTTCCTTTTTAGGAGGTACTTCTTCTTGAATGGGGCCCTCTTCTTGACCGATTAGTGGAGGCTCTTCGAGTATCTCCATGTTGACATCAGTATCATATTTCTCTCCAGAGGGCTGCCTTTCCATATCGGATTCAATATTTCACCTACCTCTTGTAGCTGCTGGGACAACTCCTCTTCAAGCTCTTGATCTGAGGTTTCTATGATATATTTGGCATTGAGAGCCTTAGTATATTCCTCTAAAGAGCCTGACCCTTCTTCATCGAATGCAACCTTATCCAAGTTTATGCTTAGTCCACCCTCTAGGTGTTTAAAATAATCATCCTTAAAGGAGTCCTCAGGCTCTTCTATTATTCCTTTTCTAGCCTCCCTTTGGAATTTCTCTATTTCTTTAGATATTTGCATAGTGGCCTCCATCTTCAGTTGCTCCATAGGTGGTGGAGGAATGGGCAAGCTAGTGACAATCTAGGCCATTAGGTTCTAAACTGTGGGATTCATAATCACCCCAGATATTTCAATAGGTATTCCTTAAATGTATTTTGCAAAGGCTTTTGGAAGGGAAAGAGGAGGCATAGGGTAGTGGAAACTATAGGCATTGGAGTAGAGAGAGTAAGGAGTGGAGGAGGCAATGAGGCAAAAGATAGTGGGGATGTCATGGCTGAGGAGGAATCCAACACCATTACTAGGGCCATAGGCAAGGTGGAAGCAAGGTGGACTGAGATATCCACAATAGGTGGTTATAAAATAGGGAGTGATTGAGATGCAGGAGGTGGAGGAGTAGAAATGGTAGTAGTAGTAGTGGGAGTGGAAGTGGGAGGTAGTGATTGCAACCGCTCAACTTGTTCTTCTCCCTCATGCTAGGGATACTCTTCAATTGTAGGAATCTCACTTACAAATCCTCCCATTTTCTTTTCTTTCTTCAAGGAATCTCCCTATACAGCCTTCTAGGTGTATACCTTGTGCTTGGGATGACGCTTAGGAGCATCCTTCCTTTTCTTTGATCTTGTTGTCGGAGGGGATTTGGGTGCTTCATCTGTTTGGGCAGCAAGTACTCCACTATCATTTTTTCTCTTGAGCTCATCCTAGAGCTCACCATAAGTTAACACTACATCTTGTACCTTGAGCTCAGAAATTTGAGCATCTACCCATTGCCTTGTTCTACTCTCAACTAGCCGCATTACTATATCAAGGTCATTGACCTCCTCTTCATCCCAATCTATCAACGATAATAGAAAGTTGGCCACAACATCGAATCTATCATCAACTAGGGTATCCTCCTCTTCTAGTATTTGATCGGGCACTGACAATAGATTTATTGACCTTAGAAATTGGGTTGTCATCCACATGTAGTGCCCCATTCGCACTTCCTTGTCATCTTGCAAATTTCCCCAGAAGTCTTCGACATGTGGTTGGTGAGCATACTATTTTCCAACCAACTTCTTTAATCTCTCGTATGGGTCCATTCTACCTCGAGCTATGTGGAGGTCCAAATTGTATTCCACTATCTCCTTCTCTGAATACTCTGTGCACTTGGTAGCAGGATAGGCATACATTCCTTTCTTGAAGGTTTGGGGATATGGGATCCCCACTCTGTGTTTGTCACTTAGTAGGGCATGGGAATTCTACAATTTTTTGGAGACCTCCAATAGGATTAGTCAGTCATTAGGATAGCGCAGAAGCTTGTAGTGCCTCTCAGAGAACCCCTCCATTCTGATATATGTAAAATCTGGGAACTATATGAACATGTACCTGAAACGTAGGATAAATGCCCTAGAACTATGGAAGACTCTTCTTTAAAATCCTCCTCCAAGGAGTCTAATTATGTGCCCAATGAAGGCATCATTTACCCTCCTATATTCTTTCTTGAAGTTTCTATATTGTGGTTGAGGTAGTGGTCATACACTTTGAATTCTCTTCTCCCTAGATTTAGATTATTGGCAACAAAGAGGCCCTTGTATGGGAATGGCTTTGCTAGTAGATACACCAAGTAGGAAGTCATGTTAAACTGGGACATTTACTTCATAGCCATAAGTTGGTTGTGCAGGTTATCACTAATTATTTTATCCTAGTGGAACTTTGTTTTACCACGGACGATCTCCTCAATGAAGTAGAACATCCACTTCTGAAATAAGGTAGTAGTAGGGAGGCTCATTACCCTACTCAGTAGAGTGACCAAGTCATGGTATTCCTTATAGAAGTCACTTCTGAATAGCTCCTATGGCACCTTAGCGACACTACCCCTCTTATCCTTCAACCAATGTTGGTTGATCAATTTCTTGCATCCTAAAGGGCCCGCCTTCCACATATTCTCAACATATTCCTTCTTTGTTTCTTCCATCAAATCAAATGTGGGAATATGGAATGTCTGGCCTATAGATCTAGTAGAAAATTTTTCCAACACTATGCCATCGTGGTCAATGATTTTTCTAATGCTATGGTAGCACTCTCTATGTACCATGACTAGTTTTGGGGCAAAAAGCATAGGTGGAAAGCCTGTTGCCTTGGCAAGGCCACTCTTTCTAATTTTCCATGCATTTTCAGTTGTAGGATTGATCATGACCCTTTGTAAGAACTCATCTATATCTACATGCCCAAGGTTTGTGTATGATATATAATCCCAAGTGGAGGTGATTTTGGAGATGCACTCCACCCCATGGAACTGGTACTTTAGTTGATCTTTCTCCTCTTTCCCTCTTGGCAGTTTTACAGGCTTCTTTCCTTTATCTTTCTCAATAGGCTTCCTCGATGGTCTCACAACAGATTCCATAAATCCTGCACACAAAGATGTAGCGAGCACATTCATATGAAAATCAGGGAAGCATTAGTTAAATCCTACAAAATGATGGTTAGATCCAACAATTCATAACTAGGAGATCATAAAGATCATCAATATTCATCATTCAAAGCTTGTTTAGATCAAATTCAAGGATGTGGGTTTCCTTGGGCTAGAATCCATTAGGAGCAATCAAGAGTAGGACGACATTGGGGTCACGACAACCTGTAGACAGTCGCTCACACTCAAAATTCTGCACTAGGGATTTGGAAATCAAGGTCTTCAACAAGGCATTTGGATCATGAGGAAATCAGTTATAAAGTCTTTGGAAGAACTTGATTGGTCACCTTGCTTGTGTGGGTTTGAGGAGTGCAGAGGCAGGAGGTCCCACAGACACTTGGAGCTCCGTCATAAAGAAACAACAATCAAGTCATAGAGGCCTACAGGTAGAATCCCATAGTGCGGGACCCACAAGTGGCTAGGATGGTTTGGCTTGTTGCTTTGAAGAATGATCAACTTGGGAGGTTGTGGGGACGGACCAATGGAAATCCACCTTGTGATGGTCATTTAGGAACGACAATGATGAGACGGTGGTCCGCAAGGAGCGACCCACAAGACACCTAACTTAGGTGGTTTGCTTAGCATGAGTTTGAATGGCAAGAGAGAGCATCAAGTCTACACCGTGAGCAGAAGAGAGGGCATGGCCATTCTCAAACAACAATTGGGTGACGACAGGCCGCAAATGGAAGCCCACAAGGAAAGGTCCACGATGCACCTACACTTGGTTTTTTCATTGATATCCTAAAGGGAAAAGGTCTAGGCAGAGTCCACAATGTGGGTGGATGAGGTTCCTCAAATGTTTAGAGTGAAAACAATGGTGGGGAAGTCCACAGATGAACCCCTGCATGTGTTTAACCGCATAAGGATTTAAACTTAACATTTTCATTTAGAAACTTGAGATGGCGCAGAGAGCCATGAGGTCCGCAAGGTGGAAGGGGGCAATGACTTAGCTGTCAATGAGAGGCGTTAGGTGATGGAAAAGAGCAGATGGCGGTCCACACTAAATGGCCTACAAGGAAAGATTAGCTTAGTGATCACTCATGCATACTGGGAGGGGCTATCAAAGCAACATGATCCATGATGTGGGGTGGAGCTTTGGCTTAGCCACTAGAGAACGACATCCACCGAATGTTGAGTCATGAGTGATAGCCTGCAGGGAATGTTCCACATGCTAGGACTTGGCATTTTTTGATGTTTGAGGGAAGTGGTTTTGGTGGAACCTGTGATGTGGGATGCTGTTAAAGGCAAGCCATTTTGAATGGCAACGAGACAGGGGCCACCCACATGTGGTGGCCCGCAAAGGCAGATCCACAAGGGTTTCAAGGCTTGGAGCTTTTCATTTAAGTGTTTAATCATTTTGGGTTCTTTCTTAGGTGGTAGCGAAGAGGATGTGAGCCACAAGGGAGTCAAAGCTCTATGAAGAACAACGTCAACAGGATGAAGTTTTGCATTTCCCTAAAGGGCAGCATTCAAATGTTTTAGTTAAGTTTTAAATGATTTTGGGGTGTAGAGTTAATAGTTTAAATAGCCGCTAGACAGAATTAGGGGTTTCCTTTAATATTCTGTGATTAATTTTAAAACCCCAATCACAAAGGATGCATTTCAAGTTAGTGGCGGTGGACATACCTAGACGGCATGAAGAAATGCGATGAAGGTCGAGTTTCAAATTCTTCAAAAGCTTGTGCGGGCACAAGGGTCATCATCATCATTTTACTCTCTGACAATTTCAAACTTGGCCAGTGAAAATGATAGGTCAAAGGGATATTTATAGGAAAAATCTCATTAATTAACCACAATAAATGCAAGTACAGTGGCCAATGGAGTAGTTGGGTATGAAGTTCGATGGGTCGGTGGTAGGAAAAGCGAAACTTGCACTATAGAGAGAAATCCAGGCTTCACCACTGATGAGCAATAGAGAGATGACAGCCAGGAAGGATGAGGGACCTATGATGTTAAGTGCATATCCCAAGTCGATCGTAGATGAAATGGTGAAGAGCCAATAACAACGCACAAAGGGAAGCCCACAGCTATGGACCCACAAGAGCTGGAGGATACTGGAGTAAAAGGAAAAGGGAATTCCGCATGGGAACCTCCATAGGGGCCAAAGACTTAGAAAATTTCATGGTGGTGAATTTGGTCAACAGAAGAATGATGACTTTAGGGCTCTTGACCACTCTTAGCTCAAAATTAGGGGCACACAATAAAGGCAAAGGAAAAAGTTACTCGACAAAGGCAAAGGAGAGGGTCCCCATTTGAATGGAGTGTGTGTTCTATAGGCACAACAAATATGATGCACTAGATAAAAGAATCTATTTCAAGATGGTATAATTTTTTTCCATTTTAGATAAATATTTAAAATGAAAGTTGACGTCCAGTGGAAACAACTGTATTTTGATTCACACACATTTTAATATTTATTTAAAAATATATATTTATCAAAATTGGAAAAAAAAATCCATGCACTAAAGTTTCAAGTTATAAATACACAAAAATTGAAAGAAAAATAATAAAATTTACTATAAAAAGTTTGACGTCTCATGCAACTTCATTTTTCAGCATTTTATTAGCAACTAAATTATAGTGTTAATTTATTAAAAACTAGTTTTAAATAATTTTATAATTTTTTTTAAATACAAACATAAAATATATACTAAAAAATACATATTTTACTAGTTTACATCATTTCAAAATTCAAAACATATATGCCACTTTTTAGTAATTCAAGTTTAAAAGTTGGATCAGTGCTAGTTGTTTCCTTTATAAAGTGTGACACAACTTTGTACTTTTACCTTGTTGTGATTCCTTCCTCAAATAAGATTAAGAAAGTGGTTTTTTCCTTTGAAGGTAACAAGGACCTTGGGCTCGATGGTTTTCCCTTTTTGTTCTTTCAATCTTGTTGGGATATTGTTGCGTCGGATGTTATCAATGAAACTAAGGAGTTTTTTGGCTCTAGAAGATTACTTAAAGAGTTGAATGCTACTTTCATTGTTTTGATTCCCAAGTCTACTGATGCTAATGGTTTTGGGGACTTTAGGCTTTGTGAAATTCCATTTACAAGATTTTTTCCAAATCTTGGCTGTTAGGCTTCAATAAATTCTTCTTGACCTTATTTCCAAGCATCAAAGTGGTTTTTTTTGGGGTTGTCAAATTCTAGATTCCATCAATATTATGGTCCATGAAGTGGTTCATGCACTTGCTTCAAATAAAAAGAAGGTTTTATTCCTTAAGTTGGATCTTCTCAAGGCTTATGACTGGGTTAACTGGAAGTTCTTGTTGTTGGTTTTCGCTCGCTTTGGCTTTTTCTAGAAGTTCTTGCAGTTGGTGGAGTAGCTCATCTTGACTCCCTCATTTGTTGTTCTTGTTAATGGCTCCCCTTCTCCCTTCTTTTGGAGTTCTTGTGGCATCAGGAATGAGGACCCTATTTCCTCATTGTTGTTCATTCTGATGGTTGAGGTTTTAGGGCAGAATATTCAGAAGGTGCTTACGGTTGGTTCTTTGAGGGGTTTAATTCCTTCCTCCTATGAGCCTATCATTCATCAACAATTTTTTAATGATACTATTATGATGGGTTAATCTTCGGTTTGTGAAATCAAGGCTATTAAGATGGTGATTAGTTGTTATGAGAAGGCTTCTGGTTAGCGTGTCAACATCCCTAAGAGTCATCTATTTTTTCTCAACACTCCTAAGTTTCTTCAACTAAAATTGGCAAGGATTTTATCTTGCAATTGTGGTAACTTGTCGTTGACTTATTTGGGGCTTCCCTTGTGTGTGTCTAAGATTCTTGACTCCTTTTGGCTTGGGATTTTGGATAAGTTCAATAGAAAGTTTGCGGGGTGGAAGGGTACCCTCCTTAGTTAGGAGAGTAAGGTTCAACTCATCTCATCCACTCTATAGAATCTTCCCCTTTATGCTTTGAGTCTATTTAGGATTCTGGAGAAATTCAAAGAGAAAATGGAGCAGATTATGAGATGATTTTTGTGGTCAGAAGTGGAAGATAAATCTAGAATTCCTCTAGTTGCTTGGGACCTTGTCTATAAGTTGAACAAGTGGGGTGGTCTGGGGTTGAGAAACATCAGGTCTTTCAATAAGGCCCTTCTTTCGAAGAACATCTAGAGACTTCTTAATGGGGAAGCAGGTTGGTCCTCTCTAGTTAGGAATAAATATCTAGCTAGGGTGGGGAGGATTTGGGACTTTTTGCATGCTAATTCTATCCCCTTGGGGTCTTTCTTCTGGAAGAATATTGTCCCCTATAGGCACCTCATTGTTAAAGTTGTTAAGTGGTTGTTGGGTGATGGTACCAGGATTTTATTTTAGGAGGATGTGTGGTGTGATGGTAGTCCATTGGTGAATCTTCCATGGGCTCCTCCTCTGGTGGCTATTTGAAAACATAATTTTGTTCATATGGTCATTGATTATATTCATAATGGTGCATGGAAAGAGCTCCAAAATTGGGATCCTTCATTGCTTATTTTATAGAATGTCCTTGCTAATATTTGTGTTCCCCATTTCCTGAATACAGATCGTCTTATTTGGGCTCCTTATGCTAATGGTTGTTTTTTGTTTCTTCAACCTTTTTCAACTCTTTGGATAAGCCTGACCCCTATCCTTTTTGGGGGAAATTGTGGAATAAGTGGTTGATTCCCAAGGTGAATATTTTTTTGGTTATTAATGAAAAGTAAAGTGTTGACCCAAGATAATCTTTATAGAAGGGATTTTGCTCTGCCTAATAGATGCATCCTTTGTGAGTGCAATGCAGAGAGTGCTTTTCATCTTCTTCTTGGGTGTAATTTTTCCTTTCTCATTTGGAGAAAGTTTCCTTCTCTCTGGAATCTAGACTGGGTAAGTTTCCTTCTCTCTGGAATCTAGACTGGGTGTTCTCGGGCTCTCTCTATAGCTTTGTTGATCAATGGAGGTGTCCATCTTCTTCCTCAATCCTTTGAAGGCCCTAGGAGCTCATGGACCTACATATTGCTTGGGGCATTTGGAAAGAAAGAAATAATAGATTTTTTTGAGACTCCAAACTTAAAGTGGACAATGCTTTTATCAAAATTCAGAAGGCCATCGTGGAAATTTTTTCTCTTCAGTTTCAGGACTCTTCCTAGTGCACTCCATCTTCTTGTCTAGTTTTTTATGATCGCCTGGTGACAAATAATTGGAGGATCGTTTCTTTTCCTTCTAGTCTTAATAAGTCCAACATCAATGCTAGATTGAACACTAAGTGGAATCCCCCACCCCCGGGGTGGGTAAAAATTAACTTTGATGGGGAAGCCAAGGGTAATCTTGGGCTTACAGGTTGTGGGGGATGTTGAGGAATGAATATGGAAGGTTCTTGGGTGTAATGGCACTCCCATTGGGAAACTAGACCAATCATCGTGCCGAGGGAAAAGCTACTTTCATTAGCAGATGTCAAGGCTACGTTGAATAGGGGTTATTCTAAGTTATGGATTGAGGGATACTCTCTCAAATTTTTCAATTGCTTACTTGGAAATCATAAGTCGAGTTGGACTATCGAACAACTTATTGTGGATTCCATCATGATGCTAAGATCCTTTTATGAGATCTGTGTCACACATATCTATAGGGAAGGTAATTCCTTGGCAGATTTTTTAGAAAATGAGGTTATCAGGCTTAATAATTTTAAGGCATTGGAGGAGTACTCTCTCCTTCCTAAGGAGTCCAATATTTTATTGTGAAATGATAGCTAATCTTGTGCTTGTGATTTGGGGTGATCAAGCTATTATCACCCTCCTTATTACCACATGCTTTGTGGGTTATTTTTTTTCTAAGTTTATTTTGGCAAGTGTGATTCAACTAGGGTATTAGTTAATGGTGATAGTCAAAATGGGTGGAGATAGAAGCATGATTGAAACTCTATCCTATGAGAGATGGAGGAACAAACACAAAATTTGGAGAATCTTGAGACATGAGCATTTTATGCCCTATCTAGAGAGGCTCCATGGTCATGATCCCAAAGCCTCTATGGATTTTGTTCATTGCTGGCACAATAGATGTTTGAAGGTGAAAGGTATGGATTTTGTGATTAATGAAGACTTTATTTCCTTCATTAATGGGTTGTCAACAAATGGCCACAATTTTTTAAGGAAAGGAAGAGCAATGATGATGCTATGGACCAATTCTTCAAAGACAATGAATGAGAAAAGTTGACAAATATTCCCTCATGGGGTTATGAACGAGATTCCCTAAAGCATATTTGGGTTGATGTGGCATAGGTTATTATGCGATATGTTACTCTTGATGGTTGGTATGTTACTATTCTAGGGCACCACTTTACCATGCTTAATCATATTAGACCTAGGTTACATGTTTTTTTCCTATTTTTTCTCCTGTCATCTCTGGAAGTTTTAGTTTATGCACACTTGAAGAATTTTAGGGCCCCTATTCTTCATGAAGGCCTCATATTTCTCATCATGGAGCATGTGAGAGCTCATACTCCTACTAGGTCCGTTAAAGGCAAGGAGAAGGCATTAAGTGAGGAGTCTTCTTTTACTAGCTTGGAGACCAGTGTTGATGGTGAAGTGGAATGATATGTGGAGGAGGAGAGCACTTTAGGGGTTCCTCGTCACTAATGGTGGCCACTTCTAAAAAAATAAAGAAGGGAATTTTAAAGAATAAGGGCCTTTCCAAGAAGCTTGTCATGCAGAAGTCATGTTCCCACAGGTCCCTTTCTAATGGAGATGAAATTGATATTAATTCTAATGGTTCTCATCAATGTTTGTTTAAGGAGAATGTTGAGCTTTATGGCCAGGGCTCTGGTGCATCTAGTTGTGAGGATGAGGACCATTATATGTTGAGGTTAGGGTTAAGGAGGTTAAGGAGATTTTGTGAAGGGCTTCTAGATGGATCAAAAATTTGAAGTAGGATTCGAAAGATGGTAGGAAGGGTAAGAAGGTTTCTCTAGTTTACCTAAAGGATGAGGCAGACAAAGATGTGGATATTAATGATTCCCCTATTTGGCAATCTTCTCCTAGTGGGGAGGGTGTTGGGAATCTGGGTGGTGAGGAGGTGTTGGTTGAGAGGCCTTTGCATGAGGAGGATGGTGTGAATCCGAACCTTGGTAATCCTCAACCATTGAAAGTTAATCCTCTTTCTAAGAATTTTTCTTATTTGAATAATGATAATACTTCCATGTTTGAGCTATTGGATATGCCTCGGTTAGGTGCCACATACACATTTAAACTTTCCAAATGGGTGTTCCAGGAATTTAACAAGGTCAATATTAAGATTAGGGGTTTGAAGGAGAACATGTTGAACCAGCTAAAGGGATCCTCTTTGGACATTCTGATGGAAAGGCTGGTAGATTTAAAATGCTCATTTGTTGAATTCAAAATATAGTGTGAGAATTTCCTTGGTGAAATGGGGGGAAGGATTAAGGAAACGAATGAAGATATCAAGAAATTATTATAGGTTAGTCATAACTAGGTTAAGAATAGTGCAGATTCCCTAAAGGTTCTATTTGAAAATATTAGTTAGCTCAGGGAGGATCAGTTGTACTTTGTGGATATGATTGAGAAGGACCAATCTTCTAAGGGTAAGGGAAAGAAGAACGCCAAAGAAGAGGCCAAAGGCTAGTGTACCATAACTAGGGGGAACCTTAGGAAGATGTTTGAAGAGTTAAAGTAAGAATTAATAGACATGGTTAACTTGCATTGCAACCAAGAGATCAAGGTGGCCAACACCTTGAAAAACATGAAATAGTTTATGTGTCTACATGGTTTTCTCTATTTTTGTTTATGTTTCTTTGTTGTTGGGTCACTTTTTTTTGGTTGTTGGTTTACTTTTGGTTGTTGATGCCTCAACGCTTATCTCTTTTAGCATCGTTTTGATCTAATGTGATGTAAAGGGTTTCGAGTCCCTTCAAAACCTATTTTTCTATTATAATCAAAACAATTCCCACTTCCATTAAATTCTATGAATACAAAAAGGAGTCTAAACTAATGTCGTAAAATAAAAAATAGAAAAAACATTATTTGACCAAAATCTATATAACATTGTATACATACATAATAATTAAAAATAATAAAACTTACCTCAGTGAAATTTGACATATGACCACTGCCACCAATCAGTCTGATGTTGAAGGTTGAACAACCACCTATTCATCTCCAAATCTAAATTTTAATATTACCATTGATATATGATTTTTTTTTTCAAGTAATATATTTCTTCTTTTTTATAAATTAAATAGTTGTTGACCTGATATGGCCCCATAATCAAGAGTTGGAGGGACAAAAAATGTAGGATGGATACCTTGACCCTAGAATTTCATATTGCATACAATCATTTACATTAATTTTTATTAATAATAGATTATTATAGTTAATATTAAATTTTAAAAAGGAAATATATTAAATTATAATTAATTATCAAAAATTACTTATCAATCAATGCTAAAATTCCTATCCAAAAACTCATCCATCAACACCATATTATCTAATAAGGATGTATCATGTGTCCTTGGCCCTATATAACATATTCTTGAAATTGTGGAGTATCATCTCCAATGTGTGTATCATAAGCATTCTTAGACCCATAATCACAAATAGATCCATAGGAATAGTAAAAATGTATTGACCATTGATGCATATGCACCTCACCCTAGAATCATATTGTGAAAGAGGTCTGCTATGCTATAATAAGGCCTATGTTAAACAATTGATGTATTGTAAGGTCTCCACCTCAAATTTCTTCTTCACAGTGGAAGGGATTGTGAAATGTTAAATAGATGACTTGGAAATATATTGATGGCTAGTATTAGGTATGGTTTTCCCCCTCCCTATCTTGTGGAAACCCTTTTCCTCTGCTTGAAAGATCTTTCATATCTAAAAATAATTTAGAATCTTATTAAATATGAACTATAATTTATTTTTCTTAAGAAACATTGTGGTACCTCATTATTGTTGCATGGAGATGGTAAAAAAACCATCCACCACCTATCTCAAAAATTATCTCTTATTCCTTGCTATTGAGACAAAAGAATAGGGATTCGTTTTTGAATTATGTGCCTAAATACATTGGTTCTTTGATAAAAAATAATGAATAAAAATTAAATTTTAAAATTTTCTTATCTTTCACTTATTTATATGACATTTTGGTAGAATAAAATTGTCGTGCATTCTTCCTATGATTCGACCATTAATAAAATATATGTGAGAAATAATAGAATCTAAGGATGTACCAAGGAATCTCTAATGCGTTCTCAATGCATTAATTTTTTAAAAATATCTTTACCAATGTTTGAATTTTTTGTTTGCTTCAAATTTTCTTAATATATTTGCTTGTGTCTCGCAAGGATGGTAAGGAATGGATAGAGGAGTTTGAAGAGGGTTAGATTGTGTCTACTCTTAAATGATATTTTATTCATGTACTTGGTCTGGTGAAATATAATTTGGAGGAGTTGAGGGGTTTTCATTAATTAAAAATTAATAAAATTGAACCAAAATAATAGCTTTAATTTAATTTAAGGCACTAAGAAAACATAAATAATACCTCATTAGCTTTGTGAATGTTATGTTGGCATGGATTTTAGGTTGAATTTACTCCAATAGCTTTAAAATACACTCCAATGAATTAAAAATGTGCTCATAGTATTTCTTTATTGTGTTTGGACAATGTGAAAGGAATGGGCTTGAGTCACTTCTTTTCTATTATGAAAAGAAAAATGTGAGCGCATTATAACATGCTCATGTTATAACACACTAATGTTATGTCTTAGTAGTGACTCATCCTAGGCTTGATCACTACCAAGCCATAATAGGAGCATGTTATAATGCAATCACATTGCAATGCACTTGCACGTTATATGCAAAATGGACTCAAAAAGTGGTTTTGGCCACATTTTGGTTCCCCATATTTGTGCACATTCCCCTTTAAGGATCATGTACATCATCATACTTAAATTACTCTTCAAGTCACTGATTTAATTGATCATCTCTTCTTGATTCAAAGTTATAAGAAAGTTGGTAACATGTAACCTTGTTCCTCTTAAGATCCTAACAAGGGATCTCAAGAACATACCCTCACCTTATTTTAATGTTTCTTCATTCATAATTGCTTTTCTCCTCTATATTCTTCATCCACCTCATTATTTTATTCATGGTTAGGGCCTCCTTAATGGTTTTCCCCAATTGTAGTGGTTTTAACTTAAGGATATTGAAATAGGTCTTCCACCCTTGTTGCCAAAGTAGCTACTTCAATTTTACTTCTAGGAGAGGCATGATGACACAAAGCATGATGACACAAACATTTACACCCTAGAAATATAAAAAATATACATACGGAATTTAGAAAAGAAAATCACATACAAACTTATGTATAAAACTAAACCTACACTAATACCATTTGATGCAACAAAGGATAGGGAGCCAAATGAGTATAAACTTATCTTTGCACCAACACCAAATCACCCAAAAAGATTAGAACTATTTTACTCTAGATGATATCAACATGAAATAAAGATTCAAATATGATGTTAAGAGCATACACACATATAAAGTGATTGAAACAATACAATGATAGAGGAACAAAGACATTGTTGGATATCAGATGGAAGATTACAATGATTCTAGGTATTTTTTATAGAGATTTTTCATGTTGATGATACTACAAAATTTTACAAGATTTAAGAGACTACAAAACATTGCAAACAATATCGAACAATTTAACATGGACTAACATTGAGCTCCCAACAACCTCCAACAAATGAAGAACTCTTGTTTTAAGCTTACAAAATAATATTTTAGAAATTTTTTTAAAAAGCCTCTCCATCTCAATCAAATGTAATTCTCTCCATGAAAAATAAATCTAAATGTGAGGTGTGATTCAAAGAATCAAGTTAAAGGGATCTTAACATGATTACAAATACTTATTATAAATTAGATTTTACTTCAAGATTAATTTTAAATAATTAAGTTTAAATTTAATTTCAAATCAAAGGTTAATTCAAGTCAAAGGTTAATTTAAAATTTAAAGTTAATAGTCAAATAAATTAGATTTTACTCATTATAAATAACCAATTAAATGTTAATTTCAAAGACACTTAGACAATTAAATGGATTTTTCCATATAAATAATTTAAAATTTGTAAAATTTAATCACCATCATTTGTAAGGATAAATTACATGCATTAAGAATTTTCAAAGCTTTTCATTATTATCTTTGAGTAATTTTTAATTGATAAGGATGCGAATTAATGAAACTAAAGTTGTCCACTTAGTTACAAGCATCTTCATAATGTCATATTATGCAATATAGTTAAAAATAATATTAAAAAAGGGGAGTGGATATGGATGTCATTAATCACAATAATGAGACAAAGAGTAAGTTTGACATTTGTAGGATCCATTATCAAAAGATGCAAATGGCACCCACTTCAATGAACATTTTGTAACTAATTTCAAGGGTTTAGAAAGAAATTTACAAACTTTTTGCCACTCCTTGTGTTTTCCATTTATTAACACAATGATAAAACAAAAGTTGTGTCAAGTTGCTGAGATGAGAATCTAGTAGAGCTTCATTGCTGAGAACAAGAGAGAAAATATGTAGAAGAGAGAATAAAGCAAGAGAGAAAGATTGAATATGAGAGAGAGAGAGAGAATGAATGAGAGAAAGAGTAAAAAAGAAGTTTTGTGAGGTTGCATAGGTGGGAAGAGTCATTACACTCGTAATTCTACCACAATCACACACGTCATAGGAAAAGGACATGAGATTCATTTTTCTCTCAAAATTTTATAGAAATGAGGTGAACTTACAGCTAACACTTCATTTTTGTCTCATATGAAGTTCAAATCATGAATTTTTATTGATAGGTTTTTCGAAATTGATACGATGAGGTACCATAAATGTAGCGGGCTAAATGTGTAAGTGTGAAATTGTCACGAGGTATGATTTTATTACACTACAAAGTGGTTTGGAAAATTTTTGGTTCCCCATATTTGTGCACATGCCCCTTTAAGGATCATATACATCATCATAATTAAAGTACTCTTCAATTTATTGATTTAATTAACCATCTCTTCTAAATTCAAATTTTTAAGAAAGTAACATCTAACCTTGTTCCTCTTAAGATCCTAACAAGGGATCTCAAGAACACACCCTCACATTATTTAAAGGTTTTCTTATTCATCCTTGCTTGTTCTCCTCTCTCTTCTTCTTCCACCTCATTATTTTCTTCATGGTTAGGGCCTCCTTAATGGTCTACCCCAATTGCAGTGATTTTGACTTAATGATATTGAAATAGGTCTTCCACCCTTATTGCAAAAGTAGCTACTCTAATTTTCCTTCTAGGAGGCATGATGAGACAAACAAACATTTCCACCCCAAAAATAAAAACTCTACACTAGGTATATAGACAAGATCATCACATACACACTTATGTATAAAGATTAAATCTGCACTAATACCATTTGCTGCAACCAAGGATAGGGAGCCAAATGAGGGGTAAACTTATCCTTGCACCAACATCAAATGACCCAAAAAATTCAGAAGTATTTTAATCTAAATGATATCAACATGAAATACATATTCAAATATAATTTTAAAAGCATACATACATATAAAGTGATTGAAACAACACAATGATATAGGAACAAAGACATTGTTGATATTATTATTCATATCATATGGAAGATTACAATGATTCTAGGTAATTTTTTATAGAGATTTCCTATGTAAAACCTAACATTTCAACCTATAAAATTTTACAAGCTTTAAGAAACTACAAAATATTGCAAATAATATCCAACACTTTAACATGGACTAACTTTGAGCTCCCAACAA